>JAXIVH010000533.1:0-5000 GCA_036785325.1 Urophycis tenuis | reverse complement strand
GCACTGTGTTAAATAGGCTTCTTAGATGATTTTACATCTGGCCCGAAAATATATATGAACGACAGAAATCCCAACCATTCCAAGCATAAAATACAGAGAGACAGACAAGACACACACACACAAACACACACGCACACACACACACGCACGCACACACACACACACACACACACACACACACACACACACACACACACACACACACACACACACACAGGCACACACATTCACTCACACGGACAAAAACAGACCAAACTGCACCCTCTAAGCTTTAAGGACAACTCTAAAAACTTTATGTGTTGGTGATCCCCCAATGAGATAAAAAAGAAAATGTTTTGGGCTGAGAGTTCTAGGAAGGGGGGGGAGGGGGGGGGGGGGGGGGGGGGGGTTTATCCCCACGGTTACGACCCGGCGGCATCTTTGTGACACTTTTCCCGCACCATATCTGTGTGTGTGTGCGTTATAGCACGAGGTGTTGCACAAGAAGCGTGTTGCACACAAAATGGCGTCGTGCTATAAACATCAGAGGAGCACATCTCGCTCTCTCTCTGTCGGACGCCAACATCAAAATCCACGGCGGCCCAGAACGAGCTCCGCGCGCGTCCGCACGTCCTCCCACGCGCACGCCGTGGTGTGGAAACGTTGGCGGGGCGTGGCGCTCATCATCGCCCTCGCTCGGACCCGGCAGTCGACCGCTCTACGCACACTCCTAGCCGCCGGTGTCCCCCCGGTCGTACCGTCCCAGTGCCTCGGAAATGGCGCTTTAGAGAAGGGAATGGCCGAGGCTGCTCGGTTGGCGACCGTGAGACGTATTACGGCGTTTTGAACTGAGTAGGAATCATTTCGGGCTCACTGGCCGTTTAAGTGGTTTGACATATTGTGGCTTTTTAGCTCCTGACTGTGTTGGTGGCAGTCGGAAGCAATTTTTGCTGAATAGATTTTCCATGCTGTTCTTTAAATATTACATTTTCTTTCAACATTTATATTTAACAAGTTAATCTGAAACTCCTAAACCCCTACGAGTGCATCTGTCGACTCCTATGAACCCTAAGATTCACATTATTTTGTAAAATGCTTTGAATAAAAGATACTAGCTAAATGGGGGATATGATTTCCATATTTTACCAAAACTGAACTTTTAGGTAACTTGCAGTATTTTACAGTTGGCTTCAAATAACACACACACTCAATCCCAGACAGACATGCACATACAATCACAGGCAAGCACGCACACAAAGACACACTCGCACATACAAAGACACACACATGATCACAAATACACAAATACAGACCTGTGAATACTCTGAATACAGTACTGATATATTTCTATTTATACCTAGATGTATAGCTATATCTATATATACATTTGCACACTGACGATGGTGAAGCAGCCGTAATGTCAACTGCTAAAAAAATCAGACAATAAAAAGACAGAAAGCGAGTGTGGACCACCTTCATGTAGTCCTACCAACCATTTCCCACCATGTCCGTGACCCCCCCCCCCCCCCCCAGACATCAGCCCAGAGGAGCGGGCCCAGAACGTGGGCCGCGTCCTGCGCAAGGAGGCGGACGACCTGGCGTCGGGCTGGGAGCGCCTGGGGGCCGACGCCGCCGACTGGCAGCGGCGCCTGGAGCTGGCCCTGGAGCGCCTGGCCGAGCTCCAGGAGGCCAAGGACCTGCTGGAGGGCCAGCTGAGGCAGGCGGAGATGGTGAAGGAGGCCTGGGAGCCGGTGGGTGACCTGGTGATGGACTCGCTGCCGGAGCACATCGAGAGGGTGAAGGTGAGGGGCCTGGGGGGGGGGGGGGGACACCTGGGGCTTCGGGTTTCCATGGTAACAGCGGCGGTCTGGGAAGGACCTCCTGTGTGTGGTTTGACATGACAGATTTGTCGCTGTTAAGGCAAGGGTAGGTCATTTATTTCAGAGGCATTTTTTAATCATATTTGTTCAGCAATCGATAATTCAAATGCTCTGACAAAAATAGAAACGTGCGGCTGCCGCAGGCCTGTAGGCGACTCTTGCAGTATTTTGCAGTCTACTTGTCTCTCTACCCTCCTACCCGGACCACAGACTACCTGCATGCACTCATTGTGATTGGCCAGAATCTTCCACAGGGCTCTGCAGACCTATTGCTGAAGCTAGCTAGCAAGTCACATGATTTGGGGGCGTGGCTTTGGAAGGAAGCCCGAAGAAGGGGGTCAGATGTTTTAAGTTGAGCGTCGACCATACGTGTGTGTGTGTGTGTGTGTGTGTGTTTGTGTCCTCCAGGAATTCCAGGAAGAGATCGCTCCAATCCAAGATGACGTCACACATATGAACGAACTGGCCTCCACCTTCGGTCCGGCCAACATCCAGCTGTCGCCTAGCAACCTGGAGCGCATCGAGGACCTCAACACGCGCTGGAGGCTGCTGCAGGTATACACAGACACACGGACACACACGGACACACACACACACACACACACACGGACACACCCACACACACACACACACACACACACACACACACACACACACACACACACACACACACACACGGACACACACACACACACACGGACACACCCACACACACACACGGACACACACACACACACACGGACACACCACACACACACACACACACACACACACACACACACACACACACACGGACACACCCACACGGACACACACACACACAGACACACACACACACACACACACACGGACAGACCCACACACACACACATAGACACATACACACACACACACACATACCCCCCCCCCCCCCCACACACACACACACACACACACACACACACGGACACACCCACACACAAATACAAACACACACACACACACACACACACACACACACGGACACACACACACACATACACTCAGACCCAAACACACTCCCTCTGGTTTTTTGGTAACCAAACTAAAATGATCATAATGGATTTGATAGCACGAAGCAACAACCCCCATTGCCTTTGTAGACACAACAACGTGTGTTGCAAAGGATCATGGGTCCAGCGTGCAGCGCGGGGGGAAAACAAAAGCGGCGGGACTTCAATCCAATCAGCGCCGCCGTTTCATTGGCGAATCAACATGCGCATGGCGCACTTGTGTTGAATTTAATTTCCCGCTGTTAGCCATCGGCCAAACCTGGCAACTCCTCCAAGCTGCGGCTGGAGAGGGTGCAGCGGCGGGCACTGCGGCTGTCGTGCGGCATCCACTCGGGGGCCACGGCGGTCCAGCTTCCCCGGCCGTTGTGTAGCAAGGCGCGTGGGCGCCACCTAGCGGGCGCACGCGCTGCGACGGTCGCTTTGTGAGCCATGGAAGATTACTCGGAAGATTTCAGGAGCAGATCAAAAAAGCCAGCCCCACACCACGGAGTTTTGGGGCGGTCCTTCTCTAAGCTCTTAATAGGTCGGCTGCCTTCAAAGTATCCTTGGTTTGTGGGTTTTACTTTATTCCGCTCGCTGAAAACATAATATTATTATTATCTAACGCTAGTGATAACCCAGTGTTGCAGTCATCCTCCCTCGCCTCTGCTGAGTGGCATGGGCGCCTGAAAGACTGTTAATGTTTGCCTTGGGTTTTAGAGGCCATATTAGCTTTAGATTCAATATTAGTTTTAGATTCAATATTAGTTTTAGATTCTGTTTAAGCTTTAGATTCAATATTAGCTTTAGATTCAATATTAGTTTTAGATTCTGTTTAAGCTTTAGATTCAATATTAGCTTTGAGGCCATATTAGCTTTAGAGGCTATATTAGTTTTAGAGGCTACCTTTCAAGGCTATATCAGCTTTAGAGGCTACATTAGCTTCAGATTATATATTCATTTTATCTTATATATTAGCTTTAGATTATATATTATCTTAAGAGGCTATGCTACCTTTCTGCTATATTAGCTTTCTGCTATATTAGCTTTAGAAAGTTGAGATTCTATGTTCGCTTTAGATTGTATTTCAGCTTTGGAGACTATATTGACTTGAGACTGTTATCTTTAGATTCTATATCAGCCGCTATATTAGCTTTAGATTCTGTGTTAGCTTTAAATGCTGTATTAGCTTTAGATTGTACATCAGCTTTAGGGGCTATATTAGTTTTAAAATATATGTGCTGTACAAGGAAAAGTACTCCATTGTTCAAATTAATATCAGTGGTACGATCTCGCTTCTTGAGATCATCTAATCAAACATTCCTCTCATAGTGCTCCACACACATACACATACACACACACACACACACACACACACACACACACACACATACACACACACACACACACACATACACACAAGTGTGTGTGTTGTGTATGTGTATGTGTGTGTGTGTGTGGAGCACTTTGAGAGCTGTGAGTGAGGTGCGTTACACAAACCTCTGCCCGGGCACAACTTTATACTTCAAGGTTGCTGTTGAGGGCTGTTGTGGTTGTCTTTTTTAACCTTACACACATCAAGCCTAAACTCCTGTCTGAGAGATCAACAGAGATGATGTGTGTGTGTGTGGGGGGGGGGGGGGGGGGGTGAGAGTGTGAGTGTGAGTGTATCAAATACACACACACCACACACACACAGAGTTTGGCTCGTCTCCCCGCGTGGGTTTCTGTGGGCAGTCTCTGGTCTCGCGAGTCGGACAATGACGGTTACCGGGGGCGACAGATTGAGTCAATTGACTGCCAGGGGCAACCAGGCGATGTCATGGCTTCTAGGTCCGAGAGGATCTCCATGGGTGACGCCCCGATGACAGGACCATACGGCTGTCTCTCCTCTGAAGTCAACGCCACGCCAGATGCTGTGTGTGTGTGTGTGTGTGTGTGTGTGTGTGTGTGTGTGTGTGTGTGTGTGTGTGTGTGTGTGTGTGTGTGTGTGTGTGTGTGTGTGTGTGTGTGTGTGTGTGCGTGCGTGCGTGTGTGTGTGCGTGTGTGTGTGTGTGTGTGTGTGTGTGTGTGTGCGGTGCGGGTGTCTGTTTGTGTGCGTGCGAGAGACGAAAAACCTCTCTCAAGTTTA
>JAXIVH010000532.1:72432-77446 GCA_036785325.1 Urophycis tenuis | reverse complement strand
GGGTCACAACTGGGCCTCCTCGCGGTTCGTTTTCATCCTCCCAGGTGTAACTTTTTTAACAAGGTGAGCTTCAGAGGTCCGTCCTCATCGCATTTGGTGTTGGAGAATGTCTTCTTCTTGTTTTTCGTCTCCTATCTGATCTGTAGACGCTTTGAAACACGTTCCAACCACGGCTGGGCATTGGGTGGCCTGTTGGTTTGTGTACGTCTCCGCTGGTATGTGTAGTATGTGGCGCTGCAGAGCTTCCAGCACCGCCTGTTCCCCGGTATCAGTAGCACAAACTACTTAGGTATTCGAGTCGTTTATGTCGGGAGATCATCAAATTAGTTTGTGATTTATACAGGTCCCAAGTTCAAACAAGTGAGCTCATTGAGAGATAGATAGAGAGTGAGAGAGAGAGTGTGTGTGTGTGTTTGTTGGATTGACAGGATTTCAGTGTGAACGAGTTGTGAACTTAGCTCGCTCACAGGAACAGGTTTGGTGAAACTGCAGACGGTGTTGCGCAACCGCAGCGTCGTTGAGACGTGTGAGGCGCTGTACTACTCGTCCAAGGGGGGGGCTGATGTCATCGGCCGGCCCGGATCAATAGGTTACTGCCTGTGTGTGCTTTGTATATACACCAGGACAGCAGAAAGCCCGCACATCTTCTGTCTCGGGCTGAGAACGCATCTTCTCAGACGGCATATAGGCCCGTGGAAAAAAAAACTAAGATAAACGTTCCCTATCGGTTCATTCTAGAATGAAGCGATTGAATCAGTTTGCTTATTTGATACATTTGATGTACCCCCTTGCAATTATAATGAACTCATTCTGAGTCTCTTTGTATTCAGCGTCAGCTGAGCAGATATAATGTCATGTGTTGCTTCCCATGCAGTGTAGACTCTCATCAGCACCGTCCAGCGCTGTCTCGTTCCTCTTCAAATTACCCAGAAACCCTCATCCCTCTCGACCTCTCGTATCCCGTCGTCCATCATGCTACGGCCGTCCGCCTCGTTTAGAGCGCTCTCTCTCTCTCTCTCTCTCTCTCTCTCTCTCTCTCTCCTCTCTCTCTCTCTCTCTCTCTCTCTCTCTCTCTCTCTCTCTCTCTCTCCTCTCTCTCTCTCTCTCTCTCTCTCTCTCTCTCTCTCTCTCTCTCTCTCTCTGCCGCTCGTCTGTCTCCCTCCTTCACCGCTGTCTTCCCTCCCATCCAGCTCGTCTTCATCGGTCCCATCCTTTTTGGTTGGGTCAGGTTGCAGGTTGTTGACACGTGCACGTGGCCGTCACTTTCTAATGGTGAGCGTGGTAATTGTGAGCTTTGCAGGAGACGCACAGCGCTGCCCGCCGCGTCTCCATGGGAGACAACGTGGTCACGGCCTCATCTGCTGCTCCTCGGTCCCGTCACGACGCGTAGCGCCCAGGAAGTTGGCCCGGCTGTCGTGGCGTCGCAATTATTAGTGTCGTTGCTGCCAGAGCTTTCTATTTCTGTGCGTGTTTGTGTCTCCACAAATTGCCCCCGAGCCAAGGTCTACTAGCCCTTATCACCAGTGATTTGGGACTTAATGTGAGTCTAGCCTGGGTGTGTTCACTTTTGTCTGACGTCCGCGTTCTCAGTCTGCACAGTAGCGTACGGTGGCTCGGAAGCTTGATTTGCGCGGACCACATTCATGGGACCACGTTCATGGCGTCGGTATTTTCAAGAGGGAATCTTTCAAAGGTAAATCCCAAATGGAGAGGCTGGCTTTAAGCGTTCTATAAAAATGATAACAATGCGTTTGCGTGCAGCCCACTGAAGCAGCAGGGGCCGGAGGCATGCATACTGCATTTACAAGGTTCTCTTCAGGAAAATGTGCTTGTGTTTTGCGTTTTGTAAATTACACAAAAAAAGTGTGTGTGTGTGTGTGTGTGTGTGTGTGTGTGTGTGTGTGTGTGTGTGTGTGTGTGTGTGTGTGTGTGTGTGTGTGTGTGTGTGTGTGTGTGTGTGTGTGTGTGTGTGTGTGTGTGTGTGTGTGTGTGTGTGTGTGTGTGTGGGAGGAGGAGAGGAAGCGGTCCTCTAGCCAGACTGAGTCATCAGCTCTCTTTCACCACAGCTCTTTCTGCTGCACAGAGTCCTTCCTTCCACCACCAGGCAGCCAGATCCACACTCCTGCTGCTTGGTGACATACCCTCCTCCATATGCACGCTCACACAAACGCCCTCCGAACATCCACGCACTCATCCACCACAAACCACAACTGACCTCGGGGCTGTCATATGTTTAGTTTTGGTTTTCAATTCGACTATGAATGTGGTGATCATTTTTGCGCTGGCTGTAATTCAGGTGGTTCACCCGAGTAAACCCCATGTCCCCTAAAGGTCTTTCTGTTTAATTTTCCCCCCGGCATTGAGGTTAGGTCTATAAATACACAGAGAGGCTGTCACACACACAATGCACTGCAGAAGTGGATTTATTGGATGTGGGGAAGGGGTGGATTATGAAGCGGAGATGAGGGTCACTCGCTTGAATAGATGTGCTTGTTGTGCATACAGTGTGTACATATATAAAAAAAACAACCTGGGGGAAATGAGGCGGGATGCCATGGAAACGGCATTGGACAAACGGCAGGGTGGAAACAAGTGGAGCCCAGCCGCATGTCGTCGTGTTGGAACTGTGTGAACGCACGCAAGTTGTGCGGTGGTGTTTGTGGAAGGCTGAGGGTTCTGGAGTCTCGCTCATGGTTCTGTGATGACACAGAGGACCGCTTTGGGTCTTGTTCCCCATCTTTCATTCACACACGCACACGCAAGCACACGGGCACGCACACACATATACACATACACACACACACATACACATACACATACACATACACACACACACACACAGAGCCTCCGGTTACCAAACATGGACTTCTTGGTGGCACCAGTTAGATCCCTTCACTGGCGGTCTCCAAACACACGAAGACGCCGGCAGCACACACACACACACACACACACACACACACACACGCACGCATTCTAGTGCCGGTGGAAACTGGCTCCGCTGCGGTCTGGCGTGCTTATCCTCGGGACGGCCGTGTCGCCATGGTAACGAACCAAACAGATGTTGGCTCGGCCGCCATGCGGCGACGAGGGGGCTCTGACCCGCAGTCGAGGGGGGGGGGCGGGGGGCGGGGGGCGGTGCTGAAGGAGTGACGGTGAAAGGTGGACAGACGCGCGGGCGGCGGCGGCGGTGAAATCGCTCCTGTTCCTTGAGAGAGAAAGCTTGTCCTTGTGTTGATGGTCCTCTTTTAGAATGGAGCTTTCTCCTCTTCTGTGTGTCTGTGTGTGCGCACCTGAAATGCACTTGCGTCATCAAGTCACCAGCACTCAAGGCAAACCAGCTGCCACTCCAACACACACACACACACACACACACACACACCAACCACCTACACTCACATCATATACGTGTGGACTCTCGCCCGCCTTCGTGCTGTGCCTCGTGCGCGCGGTCTGCTGCAGTTCTAAAATCCCCCCCCACGCGTCGCCGCGGTACCGCTGCCTGTCACACGGCGACGCGTCTCACCGGGACACGGCGGTCCGGGGGTCCGACGGCCCGGCCTAAAGATTCCACGCGGCGGGCGGCGGCGTCTGCAGGGGGAGGGACGCGGCGGCGGTGGCGAGCCGGGACGGCGTGACTGGATGCCGGGAGCGAGGGCGGCGCGTCTCGTTTCGGGTCTTTGTGTGTTTGATTTGTTTGTTTGTTTGTTTCTGGAGTCGGGACACATCTGGCGCTGTCGCCACGACGACGCAGGGCTGGTGGGTTGGAGGCTGTTGTGTACTGCATGGTGTCGTGTGTGTGTGTGTGTGTGTGTTTTAACCAATGATTGTGTCTCCGTCTCCCTCAGGTAGATGCAGCCCCATTGCAGATGAGGAAGGATGTTGGCTATGGACCAGGGAGTGGTGGAGGAATGGCTGTCAGAATATAAGGTGCTGCTCGTGTGTGTGTGCGTGTGTGCGTGTGTGTGCGTGCGTGCGCGTGCGTGCGTGTGTGCGTGTGTGCGTGTGTGTGTGTGTGTGTGTGTGCAGGGGATTGGGCATCTGTGTGTTTGCAAGAATCGGAGGGACATCCTTGACAAAATAATATTTTCACACGCACAGACACACAGACACACACACACACACACGCACACATACACACTCTGGGGGCCCAAGCCTTGGTCATTGACCGCAGAGTCAGGAGTGCTCCGCTGCATCATCAGCCTGTGAGTGTCTCCCGTCGTTGAGAGGCGGTCTGTCCTGGAGTCTGAGGGAAGAGGAGAGAGAGAGAGAGAGTTGTTGCTCTCTCCTGGCGGGATTTCATTAGTGGCCCCTTTGGGACGGATATCACAGACTGTGTGTGTTAATGATCACATTACCGATTACAGGTGAGGCTTTTGTCAATACTCCCTCGGCAGTTGGTTTACGTGTGTGTGTGTGTGTGTGCGTGTGCATGCGTGCGTGTGCGTGCGTGCGTGCGTGCGTGTGTGTGTGTGTGTGTGTGTGTGTTTGCAGACGCTGCCTGACAACGCTGTGTCCAACTATGCCGCATCGCTGAAAGACAAGGGAGCCCTGGTGCCCGCCCTCTACAAAGTCATCCGGGAGAACTACAGCGATGTACGTACACACACGCACACACACACAGACACGCGCACACACACACACGCACACACACAAAGACACGCGCACACACACACACACACACACACACACACACACACACACACACACACACACACACACACTGACACACTCTGATGTTTTACAGCCACCTAACAGATGTCAGTTGTACATTGTGAGCCATAACATCAGAAACACAGCTTTGATTCCTCCCTTTTGCATCTGCAGCCGTATAAAAAACTACTGTACAATAGTTTGCCAGCTGCACAACAGATGTGGCTGTAGTTCAATCTGGAACACATTGGTTCATTCATACAGATGTAAACTTTTTTCTTTGTGTTTTGTATACATCCAACAAGTGTAAAATGTATTGAGCTCAGTCATAACATTGTGTGTGTGTGCGTGCATGCGTGTGCAT
>JAXIVH010000532.1:27432-67432 GCA_036785325.1 Urophycis tenuis | reverse complement strand
ACACACACACACATACACACATGAACATGCACACGCACATGCACACACACACACACACATACACACATGAACATGCACATGCACACGCACATGCACACGCACACACACACACACACACACACATGCACACACACACACACACACACACACATGCACCACACGCACACACACGCACGCACACACACACACACATGCACCGCACGCACACGCACACACACACACACACACATGCACACACACACACACACACACACACACACACACATACACGCACGCACACACACACACACACACAGACACACGCACACGCACACGCACATACACACACACAAATGAACATGCACATGCACACGCACATGCACACACACGGACATGCACATGCATACACACATATGCACATGCACACGCACACACACACACACACACACATAAACACATGAACATGCACACGCACATGCATACACACGAACATGCACATGCATACACACATACGCACATGCACACACACATACACACGTACACACACGCACACACACAGCACAGTATCCTGTGTAGAAGCAGGCTGCCGCTAGGAGCAGCACAGTGGGCATCAAACCTCGTGATCCCATGTATCATGGGTCATCATTCTGCCTAAAATTACTGAGCAGGGATCTGTGGTCCATATGCCACACAGACACACACACACACACACGCTGTGGTTAAACTTAAATTAGGGTTCTGTTTACTGCCAACTTTAGCACTTATTTGAATGTGACGCACACAGACACACACATACTTTCAACCTCCATACTGTACCCTGTAACCCTGTCCACATACTGCGCACTAATCTTCAGGTTTTGTGCACTCAATCCATATGTGTGTGTGTGTGTATGTGTGGTTCTATAGGTGTAATGGAGATGTGGAGGTGGGTTCCAAAGCGCTGGATGACGTTCTGTACCGGGCTCAGTTGGAACTCTTCCCAGAAGCCTTACTGGTAAGTGCCAATACCTTCTGTGGCCCACCCCACCCCCAACCTGTGTATGTGTGTTGCCATGCATCTTCATATATGTATTGATTTGTGTGTGTGTGTGTGTGTGTGTGTGTGTGTGCGCGCGTGCGCGTGCCTGTGTGGGATAGAGAGCGTTTGGAGACTGTGGGCTCAGGCTGTATGTAATCCTTCGAGATTATTTACATGCCCTCTGCTTGGTTTCCGTTAAACCCTAATCCCGGAGGCCCAGCGAGCAGGAGGATTGACCCTCAGACTGTCCGATATTCAAGCACATGTTGAGGTGCAACAAGTCCACACACACACACACACACACACACACACACACACACACACACACACACACAGCGGCCCTCTGTTCCCAGGCTGCCACAGAGACACCGCTCTCCAGAACACTGCCTCTCCAAGTACTACGGTGATTATCGGTTATTAATCCCAGATGGGATTGTGTTCTTTAGAGAAACGGACACGGAAAGGTTGGCCCTGTTTTTTTCTGAATTAAAGAGATTATTATCTCATAAATCTGAGAAAAGATTGATTGAAAAAAAATATATATATTTTGCTCTCGTTTTTCTGAATTTCTCATGAAAGAAAATACTTCTGTGCGAAGTGCGGTTGTGGCTGCCAATCAGACAGACAGACAGACGTACTTTAATCGATGTGACCCCGCTGTGTGACTGCAGCGTGGGGGCCGGTGCGTGCATGGGGGGTGTCTGAGGAGCTGCAGGACTAATGGTCTCAGAACTGAGCTTCCTGTCTCGACAGCGGCAAAGTGCCGCGGTGCCTGCGCTCACAACGTCGACAACCAACGACAGCGCCTGCATCATCTCCCTGTGTTTATCTCCCTGTGTGTCCAACACAAAGCAAACACCACGCAGACCGGCTGCTTTCTGTGATGTCAAGCTCTCCAGTGACGGACAGAGATCCTGCTGGGGTTTTGAGATCCATCATTAGTTCAGAGAATCATTTTTTCCTAGTTTTTTTTATGCAAAAAAAGTATTTTCTCAGAATTCTGAAATCATACTTTTATTGGACCATAACAGAATAAAGAACAACAGATGTACAGGGCAGTATTAATAATGATTTAATAATTATTAATGAAGAGATTAACAATTGAAATGACAATGTGCGAAAAGTTATATTTTTATATCCAATACTAGTAGAAATATAATGCGATTGTTGAATAACAATAAGAACTTCAAATCGTGAGCACAGTCTTAGCCAGCGGTCAAATGTCACCGTTGGTTAAAGTCTTCCAGGAATGCTAAGCTACCCGGCGGCTGCTAGCATGCCACATTGACGTAGCACTCGCGGCGCGGGTGTAGCTAACAATAGGCTCGCTGTGTAGAGCTTAGCATGCTACGCTACCGCCGCATGTTGGGTACCACTCAACCTGGGGAGCGACCCTTGTGTTCCGCATGAGGATTATCATTCAGAGAACCTTCCGGATGCCGCGTACCCTTGTTTAATCCCTTGGTCCTTTTCGGTGTTTGTGTGTTTGTGTTTACGCACAAAGCTTTTGCCTTGAAATGGCGAGGAGCGTCTGGTTGACCCGATGGGGAAGGTGTTTGTTGTTCTTGGATGTGACAGCCTAAGGCATCCCACCACGTCACGCCCATAAAACGTACCCTATAGTCTTGTCATTCATTCACCAAATGCACGAGGATGGAAGTGTGTGTGTGACTCATGAGTTACACACATACGAACAAACAAGTGGAGGAGTGATCTCACAGACTTTGAGTGCCATGGTGTGTGAAATATCATTTTCACATGGAATATTTTTCTCAACCGCGTGTAGTGCAGCTGTCGCGGTCACTCTATTCATGAATAATTGTAACCGACACGTCCGTCATGTGAATAATGTATAACGGGACTAAGGTTCTCCGTTTGGGACCCACAGCACAATAACATGGCCGGTAATTAAGGCTGGCGCGGCAGCAGCACGTGGATTAATGGCCGGGCGTTATCGCCCTGCACGCCGTGCCGACACACGGCCTGTCTGCTTTTTGTTTTAACGTGATGATGTGGTGGTTTACACACATCGCCATATCTTGGTCGCTGTGGTTCATGTGCATGAAAACCTTGACGTGTGTGTGTGTGTGTGTGTTTGTGTGTGTGTGGGGGTGGATGGTAAAACAATGCCCAACATATCGCTGATGTCCTTCAGCACACTGCTGGAATGACAGCTTGATAACTGTGTGTGTGTGTCTGTGTGTGTGTGTGTGTGTGTGTGTGTGTCTGTGTGTGTGTCGGTCTGTGTGTGTGTGTGTGTCTACGTGTGTGTCTCTTTGTGCCTGTGTGTGTGTGTGTGTGTCTGTGTGTGTCGGTCTGTGTCTGTCTGCGTGTGTGTGTCTGTCTGTGTGTGTGTGTGTGTGTGTCTGCGTGTGTGTCTCTGTGTCTGTGTGTGTGTGTCTGTCTCTGTGTCTGCGTGTGTGTGTGTCTGCGTGTGTGTCTGTGTGTGTGTGTGTGTGTGTCTGTCTCTGTGTCTGCGTGTGTGTGTGTCTGCGTGTGTGTGTGTGTGTCTGCGTGTGTGTGTGGGTGTGTGTGTGTGTGTGTGTGTGTCTGTGTGTGTGTGTGTGCCTGTGTGTGTGTGTGTGTCGGTCTGTGTCTGTCTGCGTGTGTGTGTGTGTGTCTCTGTGTCTGTGTGTGTGTGTCTGTGTCTGTGTGTGTGTGTGTGTGTGTGTGTGTGTCTGCGTGTGTGTGTGTGCGTGGCACCTCCAGGTGGGCAACGCCATCAAGTCGTCGCAGCACTGCGCGGCGCTGAAGAGCAACAACAAGGAGGGGGCCCGCAGCATCCAGGTGGAGATCACGCCCACCGCCTCGCGCATCTCCCGCAACGCCGTCACCTCCCTGTCCATCCGCGGCCACCGCTGGAAGAGACACGGTAAGGACACGCACACGCACACAGACACACACACACACATGCACATACGCCAAGACACTGCGGCCATATCCCACCAGAAGAAGGGCTTTATTGTGTTTTAGGTTGTTTTGTTTTTCTACACTTCAAATTCCCAAATGAAACAAACTGCATTCCAGTGTGTTTGAAGGAACTAGGAGGGGAACTGTTTGCGATGACTCATTCTAAAGTCATGGCGTCGTCCTTAGTTAGCCAGTCAGCCTCACAGCGCTTCAGCTTGTAGCGCACATGCTGGCGGGCGTCGCCTCGTCTCTTCACTCCTCCGCTGGTCAGAGCGGCACGCGTGTGGTGGGGGGGTCCGGGGGTCCCCATGCGGAGGCGAGGGGAACCCGTCAGGGGTTGAAGGTCGGGGCTAGAGGGCTAGACGGAGACACACTGCCGGTGTCTCCAGTGCTGGAGTGTCTCTGGAGGAAGTCACATCGATTGGGGAAATGAAAAGTCTTCAGTCTTGTGTTTGTAACAAATTTTGGCACTGCCATTATGACTGCACCCCACCCCCCCACCACCCCCATTCTCTCACGTAGCGATCGTGGCTGAGCTTCCATTAGGGCGAATTGCTGTATAAATGGTGTGCAGCCAAAGGCTTTGTTGTGCAGGCAAGAGGAGAGGGGAAAAGTAGTTTGAATTACAGCCATTAGCAGTCTGGAGACAAAATAATGCGTAGGCTTCACCCCGTGTCCCAAACACCCTTTTTATTTGTCTGATCCCTCTTCGGGGGGTGAGTTCACAGGCCCTGGGCCCCAACCCGCTCATTTGTGCCAAGAGAGACAGCCTTTTGTTTTCAGCAGATGGTCCATTAGCGAGTCCTGCGTCAGGAGGAGCGAGGGGGACTTGGGAACACGCGTGTCCACGCGCATCACATCCGTCTCTCCACATAGCGTGCACTTGTGAACACCGTTACCGTTGTGTGATGACTATGATTTCTGTCCTATTATTTTTTCTGCCATCACATTGATTTCCTGTTTTTTTTGTGTGTGTCTTTTGTGTGTTTTATGGTGGTCACGTGTGCCTGTGCGCACGACCACATCTGTGTGTCGTTGTGCGTCTGTGTGCATGATGGGCATGCCTGCGTGTCGATCCATTCATCTGTCTGTGTCTGTATATATGTCCATTTGTAATGTCCATCCCACCCACACCCCTCGCTCCCCCCTGCCCTCCCCCCCCTCCCCCCCACCAGAATCCCAGGAGGTGAGTGTAGACATTGAGTCTGTCCCGGGGGGCGTGGCCATCCCCGAAATCAGTCTGACGGGCGTGAGCGGCGAGCGAATGCCCAACGGAGACTCCCTGCGCGCCCGCCCCGACGGCCGAGCCCCGCCCGACGGCGATCCCCTGGGCGCCGCCTCGGAGGTCAGCCCGGACCCCAGAGGTCACGACCTCATCGCCCGGGGTCAGGAGGTCAGGAGGCAGAAGTCTGTCAGGCGAATGGTGGAGAACGAGGGGTCAGGGCTCGTCTTGGCAGGGCGGAGTCAGTACTGAGGTCCGGCCCCTCCCAGCCCCTTGCCCGACTCCCAGGGTAACCACGGTAATCATGTGTGGGGGGGGGGGGGCGTGGCCTAAAGAGCTGCATGCTGCCTCTCAGCCCACTCCCCCCCCTCCCCTCTGCGCCTCCCCCTGCTCGCCCCCCCCCCCCCCCCCCCTCCCGCCTCTCTGACTCTGGGCCGTCACTCCTAAGTGGCACTGCTGTGACTCCTCACCTTGTTAAGCTTCTCTGCATTATCCGTCCATTACTGTCACTCTTCACGCATCCTGTCCTCTTCTAATCATGCTGTTCTCTGGCCGTGACGTCATGCTCAGGATGCCTCTTGTGATTACATCAAAGGATTAATTTCATAAATGCTTCGAGGGGGGGGGGGGGGAACGAAAGCTTAATACGATGCACTTACGACGTAACGAATGACACTTCAACAAAAAAAAAAAAGAAGAATCCAATAATGGGATGTCAAACCCTAATTTGTCTTATGCAACTTGTTATGTCAGGACATGAAAGTGGTTTTAGTGAAGGCCCAGCGAGCGTTTTGTCACCGCACGCACGTAGCCTCCTTTTCATTGTCTGGAGCACAGAGATGCATTTGTCCCGTTAGGCCCGCGAACGGAGAACTCTGATCTGTGGTGATTGTGCGGTCGTACGTGCACGGGTGCCATGGAAACCCTCCAGGAACCAGGCTAGGTCCTTTTAGAGAAGCGGGGCGCAGAGCGGCGAGTAAGCGGGGCGCCACCCCAGCGCTGGGAGGTCGACGCCCTGGTGACCCCTGACCTTAAGTCCTCACACTGTCATCGTCGTTTTCTGTTTGCGTCGTAGGCGTCTGCAAAAGGGGTTCTCCTTCTGTCCTGTATGATCTCAAGGTTGAGGTTAAGTTTCACATTTGAAGGGAACGCGAGCTGCCAGTGGTATCCAATGACAACCTTAGTTCCGGGTTCCAAAGAGGACCTTGAGACTCATCAATGTGCCCCCCCCCCCCCCGAGTATCAAAATATTTTCATGTTAATTCGTTCATTTTTATGCGCTCCTGGGCTCCGGTGTTTTGACGTGACGCGCCTTTAGCGTGTGCCTCAACACATCGCCACCGGGCTGCTGTCGGAGACACGCTTCTCCACTTTGATTGGTAGCTCTGGTAGCTGACGAGCCACACCCAGTTCTTGATGGAGTCAGGTGGAGGAGTTGTGGGACACTTAAAGGAGTGTGTGTGTGTGTGTGTTAACAACTGTATAATAATAATAATAATAATAACTTTTTGTGGACAGGTGTTTATGCTCATGCATACAAAGTGTATGTATGTATGTCTTATTTGTGCTTGTATTTCAGCTGGGGTGGAACTTGAAATTAACCTTTTTATCGGGGTTTCTCTCCAAATTCTTCTTCCCCTTTGTAATCTCTCCAATGCTTCTGCTTTTTGAGACACTAACCCCTTACCGCCCACCCAGCTCTCTTGGGGTTGGGAAATCAAGCACTCCTCTGAAAACAACCCACTGACTCTTACCTAGTTTCTGTTTCTAACCTAACCCCTGTGTAGCGCCGTGCTGTATGTAGTGTGTTTTCCGGCGGCGGCAGACGGAGAACCACTGTGTTACAGTGCGTTACTGCCACCTGCTGGACGACAATGGAACTGACCATCTGTCGCGCATCCGTCAACGTTGCGTGACGCCTCAAAGTAGCCGTTAACAGTATCTTGATCTTTCTAAGCTTGTTGTGTTGCAGTGTAATACCCTACATTGTATATAAAGCCACATTGATTTGATTACTCTCTTCTTCTTCCTCTTATTGAATTGGCTCAAACGTTTGGCCGGTGGCCAGAGGCTCGTGACAGATGGTACAGTGATTTATTTGTTTTTTCCCCCCTCCGCTCCCTGCGCCGCTAACCGCCTCCGTGCCGATTCCTTCTCCGCAGACGCCGTGGATCTGGGTTCCCCGGACGAGCTGATGGAGATCTCGGAGGTGGACGAAGGGGTGTGGCCGGGCCTGGCGCCGCCCGGCGACGCGGCCCCGCCCACCATCACCATCAGCAACAGTTTCACCACGCCCAGCCTGGGGGCCCGCGCCATGAAGAAGTGCCGGCTGGGCGGGCGCACCAGCAAGGACAAGGAGGCGGGGCCGGCGCCGGGCGGGCGGGCCGGCGGCGTCGAGAGCCTGGAGCTGTCCGTCAAGCGGCTGACACTCACCTCCAGCCAGTCGGTGCCCAAGGCGGGCGCCCTGAGCAGCCTGACGCGCACCGCCAGCGCCGTCTTCTCGCGCTCCTTCGAGGCCAGCAGCGCCCCCGCCGCGCCCAACCACCTGCTCCACCACCACCACCCGCCCCACCACCACCACCACCACCACCACCACCTCCTCCACCACGCCGGCTCGGATGCCGGCGCCCACGAAGCCGGGCGCTACTCCTGCAGCCTGCAGGAGGAGGGGCTGGGGTACCTGAACCCCGGGCCCAACCACACGCCCCTCTCCACAAGCATCAGTGTGCACCTTGGCCCCGACCTTTGAACCCCCCCCGTCCCCCCCGTTACCTACGATTGTCCCTCTAACCCCTGTGTGACTCGTGACTCGCCTCCGACCCAGTAGCTGTGACCTGGAGCTCCAAGCCATGCTAAGTGCAAAAGACAACAAAGTATCTGTTGGAGATCTGCTTCTGTATCACCTGCCACCACCACGGCCCCAGTGTCTCCCCGCCCCCCATTCGTAGTGGTCGCCCCAAAACCCCCCTCTAGTCGGCTTCCATCAGCTTAGCCAGCTCCCCCCCCCCAACTTGAAGCACCCCCAACTTTAAGAGCCACTCCACATTCTGACAGGACCCTGTCGTTACTAAACCAGTAGAAATCCTCTTTCCCCCCGGAGGACAAACCTGTGTTCCCAATTTAAACGTGTCAGGGGGGGAAATCGCCGACCTTATGCACACATGGCTATAAACTCTTTGAGCACATTTGATAAATGGAGTATTTTGTGTGTATGTGTGTGTGTGTGTGTGTGTGTGTGTGTTGTGCGTGCGCATGTGTGTTAACGGTTTTTAGAAAATTGGCTGCTGATTGATGATTGATGTACTGATCATGTTTTTTGGGTGAACTGAAACTGGTGTTTTCATGGACTTCCTCAAAGTAACTGATAGCAATAGAAATTGTTCCCAAAATGATCCTTCCTTCAAACGAAATCAGCCTGTGTTTGGCTCGTCTGTTGCCCGCCCTCCTTTGTAAATCCTCTCCAATCGACAATTCTCAAGGTTTCTTTCTGCATTGATCAAAATAAATGGGTATGTTTTAACGTTGTCGAGCTGAGAAGATGAGAAGATGAGAAGCAGAAGACAGAGGATTCTTCATGTTTACAAGCGGACAGTGTAGTCGTCGTCCGGCGGGAGCAACGCTCACATCCCTTCATTTCTTACTCCTCTGGCACATCTCTCAGAGTCGCTGTGTCCCACAGCAGAATAAAGTGTTTTACAAATGGTTAGATTTTTGTTTTGTTTTTAATTTGCAGCAGACGGTTGTCTGATGGAGGTATTGTGTTCAGCGATGCACACTGTTGGGACAAAAGCGTTGATTCTGTGGTATTTTTCGTACTTGTACAAAACAAATGGTACGAATATTACAACACTCCGAGCGTCCTCCTTGTGGAAGGCTACGGAGGTGGCACACCAAGGTGAACAATTCCCGCGCCTCCATGCCAAAGGTTCAAGAAATATGTGTGATGAATCCTTATGCTTTGAGAACGTTGTGCGCTTTTAGTCGTTTGGCCCCTTTAAGGTAATTCTGGGAGTGGGGATAAGAAGTTTACCAGGCAATCCTGAGTCTTGTGCACTCTTGTGCACTCCAAATCACACTCACAGTGGTGGTGCTCACCTGACATGTCTCCTTTGTGTTCGTTTGTGTGTTGGGTCACATGTCATCGTTGAACTTCAACAGCAAGGACAATGGATTCATATGCAATCCATCTGCTTATGTTGATGTCCTTAAACTTTATCTAAACACACACTCCAGTGTTCTTGAAAGTACACTGTGTTGTTCTTGATGTATTTCAGTATGTGTTCCAATGTGTCCACATTTTGGTGGAAAAGTAATAAGTATCGTCTAATTTTCTGGAGATAAGTATCACATTTTTACAGCTGAGGAGGAAACTGTTCTTGTTGTACTAAAGGTGGTTTGTTTTGGCCTTTGTTTTTCTCTGAAAATAACTTGATGCTAGAGTGGAATAAAGTGTGTCTATTACATTTGTGTGTAATTGGTGTTGTTATGAGTCCTGTGGATGGTAACTCGAGGGGTTCCAAGGTTAATGAACACCCGTCAGTGATTTTCTGACATCTTGTGTTAAGGTAACACTTGCATTTACTTATCCATAAAAAAAACTATTCTATGATGTGGAAGTGCACATTAAAGTCATTCCGTTTTTGTTTTTTTTAATGAAAGTGAACAGTAAACGATGCAAAATCGGTGATTTATAGATGTCTGTATGCCGTTTACGGCATACAGCTTTCCAACAAAACGTCCCTAGTGCGCAACACAAACAGCAAAATCCCAATACAACAGCGTTAAATAGCGACTTCTACAATATTTAATTGCACAATGTTATAGTTAACTTTGACCTCTAGATGACGCGCCATGACCTATTTACCTACGACACAACGTCCTTGTTTACGGCAACGCTTCGTCAACGCTTGACTTCCTCAGTCCGCTCCATGGTCCCGTCAGTCTACTTCCGGCCCTTCTGCTCTCTGCAACGCTTGAAGCTCTGCTTCTCAGACATGGCTAAACTCAGTAAAGAGACCAAACAGCGTCTGCAGCAGGTCTTCCAATGCGGTCAATTTGTCATCCGATGGGGCTTCATTCCTACGGTGCTCTACTTAGGTTAGTATCTTACATTCGGGGTGATTTGGCAATTCTGCATCGCTAGCCGTTTAGCTTAGCATATCGCCTCTCGACCATGCTCGCATTAAAAACCCAGAGGATGTTAACGTTGAACTTCTTAGATTTCGTTTCTTTTAAATAAAATTCACATATTCAGTCACAACAATCACATGCTGGGATATGCGACAAACAGTTTTTTTTTTTCCATATGATGATAACTAGGTAGGCCAGTTGGTCTTCAAACCCTCAGTTGTAGTAGCATCTGCTGTGCTCATTGGATTGTCCTTGTCACATTCGGGTTCCATAGCGTCAGGCCAGAGGAAAAGTCAAGACAAATATCCTAGTTGGTTTCAATGAAATGCACGCATGTCGTTACTTAACCGTTCATGACATAAACACAAACATGTGTGGACTGTATCGTGACATTGTCCGCTGGGTCTCGCTGGTCTGCTGAGATGTGGCTTGTCTATCACTCTGATGTGTGCAGTTGTGCGACACTTGGGTCTGTAGTTGCCTGTGATGAACGTGCAGAGGTGGAAAGAGTACTGAAAAATTGTAATTGAGTAAAAGTATATTTACTTTGCCTAAATTCTACTCAGAGTAAAAGTAAAATTACCCATCTCAAAATTTACTCGAGTAAAAGTACAAAATTACTTAATTTAAAATGTAATTTGAGTAAAAGTTACTTAATTATTTTCAGTTTTTTTTTTATGCAAAAAAGGATGAGTCATGAATCAAATTCAGCACAAGTTGTTTTAATTGATTTCGAGGCGTATTAAAGTGCACATCCACACTTGCAAAAGATCAACTGGGCTCAGGTTCTTCGGACCTTACCACCTCCAAAGTCTCAACGTCTAGATTAGCAACAGCCATCTTCCAAAGCGCAGTAGTAGATCCACCACACCAGATTATTTAACAATGGAAAGGGCGCGCGCAAGGCAAGGCCACGCAATTGACTTTCAGTTGCGGGACAGCGGTTTAAATTTCCGCCCGCATTTAATTTTTCACCATCAAATTTTTTTTTTACTCAGTAACGTGAGGGGTTTCAAATGTAGCGAAGTAAAAGTACTTGGGTCAAAATGTACTCGAGTAAAAGTAAAAATGACCTATTTCAAAAACTACTCAGAAAATTACAAATTACTCATAAAAAGTACTCAATTACAGTAACGTGAGTAAATGTAATTCGTTACTTTCCACCCCTGTGAACGTGCATCCTTTTATAATGTCGTCGGGAACACTCATCGTCTCGTGACCTCTAGATATATTGCCCAAGACCAGTGGTCCCAACCACGGGGGTATGCGTATGCGTCCCGACCCATATGCATATAGGGTTGCCAGGGATTGCTGACATAAGCTATAGATATTTCATGATAATTTTTAGGATATCAACAAAATAAAAAAGGCTCTCATGGACTTCCTGTTTATATGATGACTGCCTTCTGACACTATGTAGTAGAATTGTGTAGTATTGTGCTTACATTAGCTGGGACATTTATGTCATTGGCCGATGTTGCTTTGGGTATTTATTTGTGTGGAAGTGGATGCACAAAAGCTAAACACAAAAGCTGGACACAAACATTTTTCTGAGCTAAAATTGGCATCAATTAATCTGTGGCCACTTGGCCCCTTCCCTAGAATACTTTCCAATTCCAGTGAAACTGTAGTTATGACCACAGATGACGTCACATCCTCCTTAAAACTGCAATATTGTCATATGACGCATGTGTGGCAAGAGCATTCCCCCCCCCCCCCCCCCACACACACACTTGTGTAATTTCTAAAGCAAGTCTCCATTCATCATTTTGTTTGTCAGTTGCCCCATCTTCCCACTGCGTTTGCTTCTATATCTGGGTATTCCCTTCCCACTACACACATCCATTTGACAAGGTCCTAATATGGTGGCTGACCTCACAACACATTTAAGTCTTATTCCTTTGAAACAAACCCAATAACAAGGCCCATTCCCAGCTTGCACCAATCATCCTGGCACTGAAACAAACATATCATCAGCCCCTCTCATTTCCCGGCTGGATGGCTAAAAATGTCTCCTCGTAATCTATTTCAATGTGGTTTCAAGATGTCTAGCATCTCGGGGGGGCGGGAGTGTGTGTATTTCGTCACACCAGCATCCCCTTCCCGAATTTCGTTTTATCCAGTGGATTCTTGGCAGGATTCTTGGGAGACGTTTTGGCCGCAGCGATTATGAATGGAAGGTTCACACAGCATGTTGTCTGAGCGGTCGTTGCTCGGGTTAGCCGTTGAGGGTCTGTGTTGGTTCGACACCAGGCGCAATCTTTTTAGGCGTATCGGTTGTGGTTTCTGGGCCCGCTGTTAACACGACGTGCATGTGTTGTTAACATGGCCCTGCAGATCGGTCCTCGTTATTTTTGTGTGACATTTGTGATCAAAGTTGCCAGACGCTAACGCCTCCGCGAGTCGTCGAAATCGGCCAAACGCAAGCACATGCTAATTATCTAATTAGCTAATTATCCGGTCATTGTTTTGTTCACCTCAAGAGGGCCGGCAGAGCTTGGCCTATAGAGGATTATTATGCTGAAATTAAACCGACTTTATCTTTTAATTTCAGGCTTCAAGCGCGGCGCAGATCCAGGAATGCCTGAGCCCACAATTCTGAGGTACAAAATGTAACTTTGTGATCAGAACCGTCGTAGCGTCTCTCCTGGCAGCACTACAACCTCCATTCAAAGTGTGTGGGTCACTTTAGAGTAAAAGGAAATGATTCACCATGCAAGTCCTCTTATCTCAAAGATGAAAGTGATTCGTCCATTCCCAGAATTTGTACACAGAAGTAATTTTGCAAAATCATATCATAAACAGAAGTAATTTTCGTTCATATCGTTAATGAATGTTTCTCAGTCTGTTAGCACACACTGGCGAGGAAAACATATTCAAAACTTGTCGATTTTTTCATTTGTGGGCTCTATTAAAAAAACGACCTAGTCAGGGCAATTCATATGTGCTATCTTGTGTAGGTAAATGTGAAGGAAAGGTACAGCTATGGGAGCTGCTATACACTTGTTTGGAATGTAATTGATGTCAATGACGCGCCAACTGCCCAATTTCAGAACACGCCAACGCCGCAATAGAGGCCGAGTTGAACAAAAATCATGGCTGATTGACATCTCAACATAGACAGAAATGCACCTGGGGTTGTAGCCAACCGAACAAATCATTAAAGTGCCTCTATTAATGAACAAGCTAACAAGCTAGTATCGAGAGCAATAGTTCAATGTGTTTTTATTTATACTGCGTGGACAAAGCTTTGTCTACTAAAAGTCTTGAGTGAATGTAAATCGTGTTACCTTGTGCATTCTGTGTCTATTTCTTCAACGCCCTGCTAGTTTGCTATGGGGCTGAGGAGGACTCTTCACGCGACCAATCACCTCCATCCATCACCGTGGCGGGGCCCGCCCTCAGGAAGTCAATTGGATAATAACGGACGATCTGATGTCCCTGTAGTATTTAATGTGTAAGATGTCCCACTGAATGGATTGCCTGAAGAGTGACCTGCAGTACCACAGACGGCTCGATGAGAGCGGTGAGGAGGAGCCGGCTCGTCCTGTTCATCCACGTATATTCATGTCGTGCCGTGTTTGCACATGCAGCATTGTGACTCGTTGTTTTCTGTGTACAATGTAGATATTCTGACATTAAACCCTCAATGAGATGACACTTGACACTCCCTGTGCATTTGTCAAGCTTAGACTATGATGGAGTGAGTGTGTGTGTGTGTCTGTGAGAGAGAGAGAGAGAGCCACACATTTATTTATTAAGCTGAGCAGTCAATTTCCTTTTTGTGGCACCTTGACAGTATCGGTTTGATAAACCCAGCAGTAAATTATGTTGAGCCATAGGTTTATGGCTGTACCTTAACACACAGGTGCTGGAAGGTGTGGTGGATGCACAACACACACATCAGTAGGTATTCTGAGTATCTAAAGGCTGCCCATGCCAGGCTAACTGAATGGAGGAACATTCAGGAATATTCCTCACATTGACAATACTTGGTATTGTCAATGCAATTTCAATGTCAAGGTTTGCCTGCTATGGACATCATACTCTTCTTGGAACATTCTACACTACAGTTTCACGCTAGATGATTACAGAGGAACAATTGTGTGTGATGTGTGCATGCATGTAATTATGTAAAAAATGCATACTACAAAGAAATTGCATTGGACATTTGTTTATTCAACTGTTACCGTGTTTGCAAAAAAATTATATCTTTGAAAAAGTTTTTGTAATGAAGAATAATAATACATTATTCTTGACAGTGCAGTTTCAGTATTTCTTAGCAATATTTTTTATAAATATTCAACAATATATTTGTATCACCGATATAAAAAAATCTTCAGTCAGCAACTGGCTGAAGTACATGGCAGTTAAATAAAAAACATGATCTCATAAGAAATAAATATCTCTTGTAAACAGCGACCTCAACGACGCAAGTAACAAGTCAATAAATACGTTCAGACGAATAAATACAATAAATCAATTAATAGTTCCAAAATAACCAGACACACAGAACCAGGCGGCGCCAAGGGGCTGGGCCCGCCTCTACAGCCCCCTCTACAACCCCCTCTATAGCCCCCTCTACAACCCCCTCTACAGCCCGCCTCTACAGCCCCCTCAGTTCCTTCCGCGCCAGGTCGCGGTTGCCGTCGATCAGAAACAGGTGCAGCTTGCGGAGGATGCTGTGCGCCGTGAGCTTCCTCAGGAAGGTGTTGGGGTTCGCCAGACCGCGCAGGATAGCCTGGGCCTCAGCGGCGCCGAGCGCAGACACGCGCACCGGGTGCCTCATCTGTCGGGCAAGAAGAAAGGAACCGGTGAGCGCGCGTCGAGGTCGACACCGGACCCGGCGGGACCACGGCGGGCGGGCGCCTCTTGTGGCGTTTTGACTCGCCGTAGCGTTAGGCCAACTCTCGGGGGACAGCGGAAATCCTCCCCCCCCCCCGGGACTTACCTTTCCCTTGATGAGCTTGATCAGGAGGTCACTGTTGTACTTGATGTGGGGCAGAAGGGAGTTGTCTGGGTACTCCATCTTCACGTGCGTCAGTAGCACCTGGTACACCTGCAGGCCCTGCCCCAGCCTCAAGAGGCAGGCCTCCTGCACAGGGACAGAGACGGGTCAGCCTCCCACACAGCTCATGTCACCATGGTGTGTAATCGGCCTAATGTGTCCGTCTATGAAAACATAGTGGGCCAAAGAAGCCTGCGCCCAAGCAGTGAGAGGCAAGAAGCTACGGCTCTGTCTGTGACTATGTATGGGCTGACCAACATAGCCTGTTTTGGCAAAATGAAATATTGCAGTCTTTCTGGGCTACAACGATACAGATTTTTATTCGACAAAGTCAAATGACAAAGTCATTTCAAAGTCAAATTCAATGACACATAATTACCATACTACAATAATCTACATTAGATAATGGGATGCCAGAAAAGGGTAAAACAACAAAGTATCATTATTTTGGCCTATCACCATATACAATTTAAAATGAATGAATATATAAGGTTCAATCATAATTATGTAAACTCTCTTTTGAGAACAATTTAAAGTAATTAATTTTTAACTTTCATAAATTACTGTTATTTGTGTAATTCTATATTGTCCATCACTTTAAAGAAATGCTACAGTCCTCCGTGATTTACCTTGTTGATGGAGGTAGGGCAGCCAGCAGGAGGCGAGGGAATTTCGGTACGTTCCAGAAAGTCATAATTTGCCTCGTTTGAGAATTCCTGTTCAAACTGGGAGAGATTGAGAAGAACGGTGAAAAAAACATTGACAAAATTCAAATGATTATTGTCGTTCCGGGTCTGATGTTGACCCGGATCATTGTAGAATTATGTTTTCGGCATAAGTGCCTAAAATTATGTTTTAGCCATCAACCCAGACCGAGAACGACAATAATCATTCCTCGTTCCTCATTTAGGTTGTCAACTTGTCAGCGGGAAGTCACTCGAAACTAAACTCCTAACCACGTGCGGTGAGACCCGCTCACACCAGAAACATGATGCTCACCTGTTCCTTATGACGCCTGGTGGCCTCCATGAACACGTCCCAGACCGGTGATTGGCAGAGCGGTGGCTTCTCGAACCCTTCGCTCGGAGGCTCGCCTGACGGACCGCCGGAGTTGACCAACGGAGCGGCCGAAGGGCACAAGGCAAATGTCCCCAGCGTCATCGCAGACAGCAGCCGGAAGTCTGCAGGGAAGAGTAGAAGATGCGAGTGAGGAGGATAAAGCACCATAGACATCATGTAAAGCACACGACAACAGCGCATCACTAAAAGACCCCCCCCCCCCCCCCCAAAAAAAAAAAAAAAAAAAAAAAGCAATAGAAACCCCCCAATAATGTGTAACCTACAACATCTACTTGACTTACTTAATAAAGAAGCCATGTCGCGATGCGCCCTCAACCTGTTGACTTGGTGAGTTAACTCCACGATGTTAGGGAAGAAATATGTAAACTCATAGTAGCAGTCCCCTCCATTTATAGAAGATTTCATGCTGCTGTAATTTCCCGATAAAGTTTCGTTACCACGCCTGCCCTCGTGTTCGCCTATGCCTTCATCGGCTGGACCGTGCACGACCTCGGATATCCGTTTTTTTGTTGAGCAATTTCAAGGGTTAAGCAGTTTCGGGGTGTCGGGCTTAATCGTGGTTATAGGGGTGGATGGGGATTATCGTAGGCCTATGTATATATATATATATGTAAACAATGTTCCATGGTTCGTATACCAGAGTGTATATGAGCCTACAAAGCATCCATCAACTATGAACATGGCTAATAACCAATAACCAATAACTTATGTTATAATTCAGGTTTATTCACATCATGAAACTATTGTGTGTGTGTGTGTGTGTGTGTGTGTGTGTGTGTGTGTGTGTGTGTGTGTGTGTGTGTGTGTGTGTGTGTGTGTGTGTGTGTGTGTATATGTGTGTGTGTGTGTGTGCGTGAGTGTGTGTGTGTATTCTCATCACCATGCTACAATATGTGGATACCCTTATATAGGTGTGATTATACAAACCAGTCTCCCGGCAATTCATGAAATAGTCACGAAATAGTCCTAATCTAGTGATTCCTGTACATGGACACAAATTTCTCTTTTTTTCGTGTCACCCAGCACAACATTCATTATAACCCAAACCCTAACCCTAACCCCTAACCCTAACCCCTAACCCTAACCCTACCCCCTAACAATGACATCATAGGGTTACAATATCATTAAAAGAGAATTGGCGGTGGGTCCTCGAAGAGGCTCATGGGTACTGTAGTATTTACTGTAAAAATGTGGTGCAGGCACGAAAGATCCTTCCATTGAAATACATTAGTTTGAAAGTCGTGCTGAGTGTCACGGAAAAAAAAAGGAAATTTGTTTCCATGTAATCACTAGATTACATTTCGTGACTATTTTGCAAACTGCCTTGAGACTGTGGTGGATTATAGCCTCTTCAATTATAATATGTTATATTATTAGAGCATCCACAAGCCATATGCCTTCTCTTGCACTAATGGTGATTAAAACGCACTTTAACCACCATTAGTGCACACATTGAATTACATTGTGGTACCTAGCTGATAGTTAAGAGACATATTATATCATTTACATTTAAACCTACCATCGCACGACCACCGTGGGGTAATTCAGCAGTAGAAAGTATTTGGCCCATGACACCATACTACTGTTTTTGAATGCAATAGAAACAAACACAATAATTAAGTTGTCATTGTCTGTGGTGCTCCTTACCTCTGAGACGTTTCTCTTTCACAGGGACATTGATATTACCAGGATGTTGACTTGAAACCCTTTGTGTAGAAGCAGACGCAGACGCAGAAGCAGACGCACAAAAGTGAAAGGTCTCGACCATCATTTTCAAAGCCAGCAGTCGGGTCCCAGGACAAAAAAATGTCACTTATCTTTATCCAGAGATATTTTCCCACAAGTGGCTGGCTCATAGTGTTATCAACCTCTCTACTTCCACTCACACTATCTGTTTGTTGTCTACTGTTATTTACTGTTGATTGTCATTTTAATTACTTGCCATGTTAAAACTCCAATATTGCACTACTCAAGTACACTGCACCTTAATTCCTTTGCACTCCTGGTTAGAACAGCAGCTACATTCCATTGTCTCTGTACTTGTACTCATTGCAGAACGACAATAAATTTGACTCTAATCTAATCAAAATCCTACTTTAGAATGAATCATGGAAACTGGGGCTGCAGCCTGCAAACACCTGCTGCATGCATCAGCAGTTAGTACAAATTACATTTTTTGCCAAATTCTTTCCATCACTTGTTCTTTACCACTGAAAAAGGAAGGTTTCTGAGAATCAGATGAAGACTTTTTGTGCAATACTAGTTTGGGGGTTTCCAGATGAGATGATGGCAGAGGAGGTAGTGGTTGGTGTTGGTCCCTTCCATTTCTCTATTTCTGACTCTTCATCTTTCCACATTCCTCAGAATGCAGTGTTTGCATACGTCTGTGGTTGATGACGGCAGGTATAATATTACTATTAGTGTCGATATAGGCTCTGTCTCCCCCAGCTCATCGTTGTGTTAACTGTGTGTCTGTGTGTCTGTCTGTCTGTCTGTTGTTGTGTAATGATCACATAGGACACTGTATGTGAGATCGTGCTGCAACATAGGCACTTTTTTTTCTGTGGCGACATATAGAAGATATATAGGGTCATAGGAAGTTAAACTGGACTGCACCTGTTCTACCTGGTCCACAATATTGTCCATATTCAATATTTAATGCTGGTCTCTCAATTTTATCCTTGTACTGTTGGGCCTGCTTGCACTACCATCACAGACCATCACAGAGCACTTCACCATACATACTGAACCACAGGGCCACTCCCTGCCCTGCCACTGCAAGCATCCCATGCTTACACATCCCTCAGTACATTCACGTGGGCTTTTTTTTTATTTATTTTTTTTAACTTATCCAACATATCCAACATGATACATATTATTCAAGCAGTTTTCCTTTTTTTTGCCAGCCTGTTTCCTGTTTATTTTGTATGTTGTGTGTCTATCTATCTATCTATCTATCTATCTATCTATCTATCTATCTATCTATCTATCTGTCTATCTGTCTATCTACCTGTCTGTCTGTCTGTCTGTCTGTCTATCTATAACTATCTATCTACAACAAACATTCTGCTGAAGACTGAAAAGGCTTATTTTTATTTGCGGGGTGATGTGTCTTAAACAACATTTTATTTGTTTGTTTTGGGATTATTATTGTTGTTGTGTTATGGTTTTAAATAACAACCATCACTCTATTGCCCATTCTTAATCATTCCAATCATGTTATGTTTGGTTTGCAAGTATGAATCATACTGTGTGTCTGAAGTGTGTGTCTGAACTGTTTATTCCACTTCATTTCTGTTCACATTGGCCCAGTGTAAAGTGGCTTGAGGTGCATGACGTTGAAGAGGAAGTGTATAAAAAAGGGAAAATACTCAGAAATATTACTCAGCAGAATTACAACTGGGGTGTGTGCTCTGCGTTGGCCGCCATGTCTACTTAATCATCACAGCATAATCCCGTGGGAGCGGAAGCTCAGGAGCCAGAGGCACTTGGCTGGTAATGACACAAAGACATCCCCAGAGGTGATGACTCTGTGTGAAGTTCACTCTGACTCGAGGGAGCGTGTTGCCGGACTGTTGAGATGTTTTGATTCATTTTATTGATTCACTGAATGTCATTCAATGTTGAAGAACGATTTCCCTTTATTTCACATCGGTTGAACCTGAAAAATATGTGCCTGTCATATGTCACACCCTCACATTGATGAATTTACTTTCATAAAATGTGTCTCTTTTTTTCCCCAACAGTTTTTTTCCTGGGTAAGATATTGTGTCGTAGATGATGACGACATTTTGGAAGTACCCATTAAAGTACCTACTGGCACCTTAAGCAATACAGGCCAGTACAGGTTTGGAGGGGAGTGTGTAGAGTATAAATGACCTTCAAATTCATACAGTAAATGCGTTGGTAAAGTGTTGAAGAGACAGAGACACAAACTGTGTGGCCACCAGTTTGTAACTTTCATTACACTGCGAAGACTTTCATTCCTCAGTCGGCGAGAAAGAGCTGACACATGATTAGCATGATGATCGGGTGATTGTGAAGGTAAAATATTAACAAGAAGGAAAAAGGATTGGTTTTAGGATACATAGTTTGAGATATAACCATATACAATGATTCGCAATGCTGTGTTGTTCGTGACCTGTTTGGTTCGGAAGAACAACTCTTTTGGGTGAATGAAGGGACATCCATCACGTTCTGAAATTATCAGAAAAACATTCGGTTGCAATCTTAAGTAAGTCGTGAGCAATCGGGATTGTTGTTGCGGGGACTGGACTACACTCACTCACTCGGACGCATTTCTAGTGGGCTGTGTGCTGACAGTCCGGGCTCATCACGGACTTCTGCGCGGGGGTCCGGTGGGACCCGCCCACACACAACTAGTAACCCTCCAGACAGGGTTGCCAGATGCCAGCAAGGTTTTCCAGCCCAAAACTGTGTTGATGGTGTTACACAGAGCGTAGGAACCAAGTGTGGCTGTCCAGAGCCGGACCTTTAAGGTAGTAACATCAGTCCACGATATAGCAGTTCGATCATACCTGTGTTGTGTAATCACTGAGTTAATAAAGTAGACCAAAGATAACCACCGAGTGACGGAGAATCTTTTACAGAACACTACAAAAACCGCAAGATTGCACAAAAACCCGCCCTTTTTTTAACCATTTAATATGGTTCAATGTGTTAATTTAATGTTCAATTTTAGCCGTATGTCACTTGTATGCAGCATTAAATGCTAAATGATTCTCAACCCTCGTCATGTTGTCTGTTATGATAGGCTATTTTGAGCCACTACTTTTCAGAAGCCACGACAGAAGTCAGACTGCCCACACTGCCGTCTTCACGCGAGTTGCTCTAGTTCTAGTTGATGCAACCTTCTGATAAGTTAGAATAATTTGTTGCAACATTTTAGCCACTGAAAACCGCAAGATTCTGATGTGCAGATTAACAATAATTAGTTGCAACATTGTAGCCATTTTACCCGCCCCTACTCAAGATGTATTTCCCAGACGCAACGTTATACGTTCGGCCTCTGAACCAGCCCCAGCTCTGAACATAACAGAGGCTACTACTGATTGTGTCAGCACAGAGAGATGTTTGTCTTGTTTGATCCGATGTGTCGGTGTTTTGGCTGCGAAAAACCGCCGATCTGACCCTAAACCAGCCCAAATTTTATCCACCCGCCCAAACCCATTTTTGCCCGCAAAATACATCGCAAAACCGCCCAATTGGGCGGGAAACGGCCAATCTGGCAACCCTGTCTCCAGATAAATTATGAGTTGTGCGGTTAATAATAATATTTTGTTAAGTTGTTAGTAATTAGGCCATGTATAAGCAGAATAGCCACAAATGCTATCAGTACATTTTTTGGGGTAATGCTGTAAAACAGCTTAATGCATTTATGGGCGTATTCACACCTGCCTTGTTTGGTTCGGATCAAACCAAAAAAATCGCTGGTACGGACCTTTTGGCAGGGCTCTCAAGTTTTGAAAAAAGTTCAGAGTGAGATTTTGGCGGCGGCGGGGGTTAGGGTGGGGATGGGGGTCTGATCTTATAAATGACACATAGCTTCGTACAAATAAAGAAATGTTTATTTAATTCAGCATGTCTTAGTGGAGGTGTGTGTGTGTGTGTGTGTGTGTGTGTGTGTGTGTGTGTGTGTGTGTGTGTGTGTGAGATAATGGTTAGGCCTTGTGTTGTGTGTTGTAGTTGCAGGTGGCAGATTTTGAGGCCTTGAGCACGGAGGTTGGTGGTTCCCATTTGTAACATAGTGGTTCCAGGTCAGCCATTTTGACTGTCATGATGGATGACAACGTTCCATCAAGTTCCAGGCTGTTTCGGGTTTTGGTTTTGTTCAGGCCGACCTTGGAAAAAACCCTCTCAGCATCAGCATTTGAGTGAGGGAGGACTAGGACTAATGCTGCTATTTTGGAAAGCCTTCCAAACTGGCTCAAACCAGTCACCTTTGAAAAAAGGAACCAAGAGCCTCTATTACTGCTTTGCTTTTATGAGTTCAATTGATTATGTGTATGCCATGTGGTGCAAGATATTTCTTACCTTGCTCTTGATTAAGAACATATTCCCCCAAAACTCCTCAGCATCAAAGGTGGTGGGGTCTTGGGGCATGGGGATATCCATTAGTGATGGATATCTATCTATATATATATATATATATATATATATATATATAATGTTTTTTTTGTAGTGGGTAGATCTTTGTGACTTGGTCATTTTAAAAGTAGCTCCTACTTTGAATATACTGTATTGAATGAAACTTGACTGACGTCAGACTTCACGGCAGTGCTTGCGGCCGTCTTGTGTAACTTATGGATGCTGCAGCTAAAACTGAGTGAGAATGAGTCAGGCCGCTCGCTATCTCGTTGAAGCAATTTTAAACAATGAGGACATGATAAACACACTGGCGAATGCGTGCTAAAATCCTCCCAATACCCTGCCTCTTCTTCTGACGAAGAAATTCGCTCCCCTTTTAACCGTTGCAGACCAACTACAACGGGCCAGGCAGCTGCTTATCGGGCCAACCTGAACATAACCCTCCACCTCACAGGAGTGCCCCACAACAGCCCATATGTACAATGTCCGCCCGCAAGAATGGTTAGCTTGATATAGTTTTCTGGTGATTTAACGAAGGTAAAACACAGTGAATGGCCGTGCGTAACGGCACTGCGCTCTGACGCGGCACTTCTCCGGGACTGGAGAAGCTGCTGCGGCTACACGGATTTCGTGGACTGAAGGAGAAGCTTTTGTTTAGATACAATATGAATCACCCACATTCATAGACCAATGCAGGCTAAATATTTAGTTTAGTATTGAACGTATTTGATGATCGGCAACACAACACAATCGGTGCGTTGATGCGTAATGCGTTGATCACTGTCTATTGCGCATGTGCGGTTCACTGTGATTGCCTCCCGACAGGCTTACCTGTATGTCAATCAAGTGATGGGATGGATTCTAGCCTATAGAAAAAATAAATAGTTTTTTTTTTTTTTTATGTCATGCGATCGACCAGTAGTAGCTTGGCGATCGACTGGTCGATCGCGATCGACGTAATGAGCACCCCTGATCTAACTGTTCTACTGTTATAAAAAAACAGCGGCGGAACTTGGAGGGCGTATCCTGGTAATTTTTCTGCGTGAGAAATTGTGTGGCGTGTGAGCGTGTGAAAGAGTTGAAATGCGTGTGTCTCACGCCAAATGCGTGAGACTTGAGAGCCCTGTTTTGGGCTGGTGTGAACACAAACAAAGACACAAACCATCGAACTCTGGAGCGGACCAAAACAGTCGGACCGAGACCCAGTCGGAGAGGTGGTCTCGACTCGCCTCCAAACGGACCCTGGAGCGGTTCGCTTGATATGTGAATGCGACCGCGCTCGGTCCGACCCAGTTATAAAAATCACATGCCTTTTTGGACGTAACAGGTGCGAGCGTGCCATTCGCGCACATAGCTCTCCTTCTCAGCATCGCAGCACTTCTCCGTCGACATTGCAACATACGGAACACAGCACATCGTAAAACTGACGTTGCACCAGAAGCTGGTGTTGCTCCAAATGCGCCTGAAACGTTTGCAACTGAATGAAACAAATTAACATCAGCACAGTGCAGCGCGCTGCTGGACGTCCGTGATTGTTTACTTTAACCGGCGCTTTCCCCCCTTTTTTCCCTTACCGCTTTGTCCCGACCCCAGACCTTTTTGTCCAATGATTGAACGATCTTTGCACACATGTGGGTTTGTTGACAAATTCTGGTCCACTTGTAGCCTGGGAATTCCCATGCTGCTCTGCGCGCGATTTCAATAGGCGAGTTTCAGATGAGGCATGCGGCTTCGTTTGCCATGCTTCAGAATGCATTCTGGGATGAAAACGTCAGAAATACCTCTGATGAACTTCCGATGCGACGATTCACCTGGCTTTCAAAACTCGCGTGTTTTCAGGAAAACAACTTCCGCCTGCTTTTCTGGCCATGTTCTCTCGAGCAAGTGCGGACATAAGACACTCCCCTCAACCTCCTCTCAACTTTCCCTGGTTGGTTGGAATACCGAAATTAAATTATCCACGTCAGAAGTGACGTTACACCTTTCAGAGAGGCGTGTCTGGTGCCCTCTCCCAAACTATGCATTTTAAAAAGAGATTAAAAAGAGACGATTTTGTGAACTTTCACTTCATCACTCATCATGCATTTTTTATTTTATTTATTTTATTTACACATTTCTCCACATAGCCAAGCCATTGTGCATGCAGAAAATTAATCGCATTTGCTCCTCAGCCTGCATCAGTAAGGGGAGATCCAATGCCTCAACTCGTCTGCTACGAAGAACGGAAGTTGTTGACGAGAAGTTCACCTGTGTCCGCCTTGACCAGACGGGAACTTGACGTGATTATGACGAGTTCCGCCGGATCTTCTCAAGTCTCGTTGCAACAAATGCGCAAATGCAAACGATCTGAAACTCGCCTATTCTCACTGCAAAGACAGTCTGGAAACCACCGCCCTTATTTTCCCCTGAGTTAGGGAACCAATCACAGAACGGGGGGGGGCAGCAATACGATGACGACGTCTATGCACGACACCGAAGCTTGTAGCGTGTTAATCCAACATGGCAGCGAACACAACGTTACCGTTCGATGCAGCTTTAGAAAGTGTATTAAGTAGCTTTTGTAGCAATTAATTTAATTTTAGTAGCTAATTTTTAGTAGCAATTGGCTATGAATCGCGCGCAAAGCAGCATGTGAAGAACCAGACGCCATTTGATAGACATTCGTAGCGCCCAATAAACGGCTCTAGGCATTCGTAAACCACGCCTCAAATACGAGAAAATGCACACCTAGTTCCCAGACCACCATCTCATCGAGATGTGGACGCGTCAGCCAGGCTAGTCCACTTGCGAAAAGTGCAATGTGAACAGGAACCGCACCAAACCAAAAAAGAAACATTGTATTTTGGTCCGGACTAAATAAGGATTCAAGGATTCAAGGATTCAAAGGTTTTATTGTCATGTGTGCAGTAAAGAAACGCGTTTCCCTGGACAATGAAATGCTTACTTTGCTGCCCACACTGGATACCATATATAAATAATGTATAAAATAGAATATAAATAGAAACTGTACAAATAGAAATAAAAATAAGAAAATATACATAAAATAAAAATAAAAATAAAATAGAAATATAAAATTTAGAAGATGTGAATTAAATGAAATGGTGAAATGAAATTGTAAATGTGCATTGTGCATCAGCAGCTGTAAACATTGAACATTGAACATTATTGTGCAAATAAAGTTAGTGCAAGTAAAGTGTCCAGTGAGGATGTCCATGGGGGGGTGGGGGGGGGGGGGGGCGCTCTGTCCTTAAGGGGGTTCAGCTGTTCAACAGTCTGACGGCCGTGGGGAAGAAGGAGTTCTTGAACCTGGTGGTTCTGCATCTCACACTCCTGAACCTCCGGCCTGAGGGCAGGAGTGTGAAGAGTCCATGCTGGGGGTGAGTGGGGTCTTTGGTGATGGAGGCAGCTCTCATGTGGACTCTGCGTTGGTAGATGCTCTGCAGAGAGGGCTGTGGTGTCCTGGTGATCTTAGACGCAGTCTTTACCACTCTCTGCAGGCGTTTGCAGTCCCACACAGTTGAGCTGCCGTACCACACGGTGATGCAGGTGGTCAAGACAGACTCAATGATGCAGCTGTAGAAGTTGCTGAGGATCTTGTGCGCCATCCCAAATTTCCTCAGCCTCCTCAGGAAGTACAGCCGCTGCTGAGCCTTCTTCACCACCTGTGTGGTGAAGCGGAATAAGCGGACCAAAGGACTTTTCTGGTGTGAATACGCCCTATGTTAACATTAGATTGGGTTTTTTCGCAATGCACACACACACCCACCCACCCACGCATGCAGCCCCCCCCCCCCCCCCCCCACACACACACACACACACACACACAATGACCAGTGCATTGCAGTAATCGATGAGTTTTAGTGAGTGTCATTCATTTGCAGGAAGACAACAACCTTAAGGGGCCTCCGAAACTGAAGGGAGGAAGTGATGCACAGGGAACACAGGGACCCCGCATTGACAGTTATTTCCTTAGAAGTATGTCAAGTAAGTTGGGTGAAGTCCAGCAGCAGGAAACAAACCAAAGTTCACTGGACATCAGCACCCCTGGACCAGGTCCTGGCACCGAGGAAGGCAGAGAGGCCAGACAGCCTAAAAAGGAGAGGATTAGTGCTCAGAAACCTACAAAGAATAAAGTGTCCAGGGGCCTCCGGTGGTGGGACATGGGAGGATGTCAACATCGAACTGAGTAGGATTTCAGACAGGCTTAAAGGAACTGCCAGAAGTAAGTTGGAAAAAATAGGTGGTGTTATTTACAACTATGGAGCAGAAAGGTTTAAATCTTAAATCTAGACGCCAACAAGAGGTAGACTGACTTGTACGGGAGAGAAGACGGCTCAGCAGGCTGAGGAGGAAAGCTACAGAGGTTGGGAAGGAAGAGTTGAAGAGGTTACAGGATGTGAAGGATCGTTTGGCAGTGGTGAGACAAGCGGAGGGCATTAGGTAAAACAGGAAAAAGAAAGAGCGAGCTAGAATAGCATTTAACAAGGATCGATTTAGATTTGTGAATTTGTTATTTAGTACGGAGAAAAATGGTAGCCTTAGGGCTTCAAAAGAGGAGCTTAAGGGACATCTGGAGAAAGTGCACAGAGACAGGGAAAGGTTTAGAGAGTGTAGGATTCGTCATTTCCCAACCAAGGACGGAAAAGGAGTTGACGGAAGGTTTGGCCTGAGGATTCTGGCTGCGACTGAAATTACAATAAAACAATTAAACATACCTTGATCTGACTCCATATATTGCCACACAACCACGGTTGTGCCGTTAATTACTGAACATTATCAATACCGGGGCAGGCTAACCCCTGGATTCTAACCTTATTGTAAAGAAGAATGTCCTTCCTTCACACTTGACTTGCGCCCCTCATAGATGAATACTATTATCACTTCGTCCCCTATCCGGTTCTAGGCGGACTACTACACAATTAATCACTGGTTATGTATGAGGTTGAATAACCCTGAGTGGACATGATTATCAAGCCTGCATGTCCACCTGACTTACCAGGACCCTCACCATCCGAGCTATACCTGTGGCCATCAGAAATATAACTCACCGCATAATTAGCAAATAGCGTTACATCTTACGGTTCAACTGCAATCAAAGCCGGTTGGACTAGAATATTCACCTTAGAATAGTACTTTATTGGACAGAAACAAGTTACTAACCAATCAAAAAAATAAACACAGTCAGGAATGAGTATTTAAAACACTATCAGAAGACTATAGGAAAACATACAAAGAATACAAGACAGTGATCAGAGAATGAAGTTACCTGGGTTGTAGGAATATGGCTACAGCAATGACGCGTGGGAAGTTCTGACTACAGATGGCTTCCTAGAGCGGGCCACATGCATGATGCATGGGAAGTTCTGACTACAGATATCTTCCTAGAGCAGTGTCTCCCTATTCCTTATATAGTGTTTTCTAAGTTATACAATGGCTTTGTTTACGGGACCATATGGTATTTACCTAAAACCATTTGCTGTTGTTTTCCCAGGGTCTCAACTGTTGCATGATCCCCTGTGGAGATCTGGGCGTTACCTAATTTATTATGCATTGGGAACCTTAAACTCTAAGTTCTGTATGATACCTATCTAATTGCCTAATGAGACCAAGACCATTTTACTACACTTATAGTGACAATGAAAACGATACCAAACATGTTATGACAATTACATTATAAAGTAATACAATTATTTCCACATATTTTCTCCTCATTTTCCTCGGTGTGATTCCCTGACCCTTAGGGGGTCGGGAGGAGGTCAGTGAATTGTTAAGTAAACCAACAGTCATGCATCCACACTTCCCCCTTCACCCCTTTTCCCCAAAGGTTGAGAGTGGGTCAGGATATGACATCGTAAAACCCAGTCATTCATTCCTCTGCAATGTCTGCAGGAAACAAATCCCCACATCCCTTACTGCATCACAGATCAAGACAACAAAAAGATCCCAGCTAAGATTTTATATTCCTACAAGAGCTATCCTTCCCCCGATATTCCACCTATCGGAGGGATTGACAGTCAGTGTGATGATAGCCCACCAAGGTGGAAAGAGGTACAGGAGATAGTAAAGCCTAGTTTATACTTCTGCGTAAAGTGACGGACGACGGATACGGAGAGCCCTCTCCGTCGACGGAGAGCACGGAGAGCCTCACGGTCGTCTCCGTCGGCCTGAAATATTTTTTAAGTATAGCCTAGTTTATACTTCTCCGACTGCGTAATCCGTCATCCGTCTGTGTAACTACGGACACCCCTCGAGCCCTCATACTTCTCCGTAGTGGTGACGGATACGTAATGCAATTTCCGGCTTGACCAGTATGGGTTGCTACGCAAGACTGGCCATGACATTCAAGCAAATAAGTACAAAAGGGAAAATTAGTTCAGAGGGGATCAATTATTAAATAGAAAAGGGGATACGTTATAAATGAAATGCTTTTAAAAGTAAAAACCGTACACAAACTTGCAATTTGCCACCGTCTCTTTTAAGTTTCACAAGTTCAAGTAGGTCGGCTTGCATTTTGGAGCTTTATGCGTCCATATAGTAAAGCGTATAGCGTATAAAGCGTATATGCATAAATGGCGCGGCCAGTGTTTACGTTGTCATAGAAGTCGATAGCGATAGAATGTGATTCATTGTGAGTCATTCATGTGTAAATGACGTGTTTAGAGGACCAATCGCAGCCCTTGCGGTCTCCGTTGTACGTAGACGGAGTGACGGATACTTAAAAAATATTTCAGGCCGTCGGAGACGACGGAGAGGCTCTCCGTCAGGCTCTCCGTCGACAGAGAGGGCTCTCCGTATCCGTCGTCCGTCACTTTACGCAGAAGTATAAACTAGGCTTATTAAGGCGTGCAAGGGCCTCTTCAGCCCCAGGGCCCAATGGAGTCCCCTACAGGCTGTACAAGAGTGCGCCAGATGTGCTGAGGATTCTATAGACGTTGATGAAGGTAGTCTGGAAGAAACAGGTTATTCCCGTAAGGCGTAGAGCAGGGGGAATTTTCATTCCCAAAGAAAGGGACTCTGTAGAGATAGGTCACTTTAGGCCTATTGGTCTTCTTAATGTAGAAGGGAAAGTTTTCTTTAGTGTTGTGGCACAGAGGTTGTCTAGTTACAACCAGTGTGCCAGGTGGTATAAAGAGGCTAGTTAAAGCTTATTTCTTAGATATTCAACTCTGTTCTACTACAGCAGAGTACACTACAGCTTGGCAGCAGCTGGATTTAGGTATTGTGGCAGGGTGTACAATTTCCCCATTGGCCTTTACCATGGCAATGGAGGTCATTATTAGAGCTTCACAATGGGTAGTAGGTGGAGAAAGGTTGCAGGGAGGGCTGCGGCTGATATGACAACCCGGAACTACCCTCTCACCCTCACTATGCCGAACTGAAGCAACTCAGGAACACGTTCAGCCACATGCTCACTCAGCCAAGTGCCTCAAAGTGCTTGGGCGCTCCTTCATCCCACCAACCATCAGGCTCAGGAAGCTCCAACACCACCAGACAAATGGAATGGACTGAACTTCACATTCACATACACCACACCACACACCTTGGACTGTGTCCTAGCCGTTGTTATTCCAGGTCTATTCATATGTTGTACCTGGAATACCTGTATAAATTTTGCACATCTTGCACCTTGCACTTTCCGCATATTTGCACTATCTATCTATTTTGCATTTTGCACCATAAACAGCTATCAAGGACACTCGTATGCATACAGGTTCTCACTCGTCACCGACCTGACTTAAGAGCTCGTATTTAATCTAATTTATTGTCTATTGTGTATTGACTTTAGCCAGGCTCTTACTGCATATCTATCCCCTGTACTGCTGGTCACTGTGAATTTCTCCTAAGGGGGATTAATAAAGGAATATCTTATCTTATCTTATCTTATCTTAACTATGACATCAACAGCTCCATATACTAGGAGGCTACTAGATAATCTAAATAGTAATCTACAGTGGGCTAGGATGAAATTAAAGCCAATGTAGTCTAGGAGCATTTCCATGTTAATGGGAAGGTGGCAGACAAGAGGTTTTTTATTGATGATAAAGTGGTGCCAACAGTGATTGAGAAAGCGGTCAAAAGATTAGGAAGATGGTATGACGCAAGTCTCAATGATAAGGGTCAATGTAAGGAGTTGAGGCGGTAAATGATTCAAGGCATTTCAGGTATAGACAGGTCAGGGCTCCCAGGTAAGTTAAAGTTGTGGTGTCTTCAGTTTGGTTTGTTCCCTCGACTGATGTGGCCTCTGACGGTGTATGAGGTTCCCATATCAAAGGTAGAAAAGCTGGAAATGTTGATTAACTAATTTATTAGAAAATGAGCCCCACGCTGTCTGAGCAGTGTGGCCTTAAATGGAAAGGGCGTGTTAGAGTTGCCGGTATCTAGTCTGACAGAGGAGTACAAGTGTGCTAAGGTTAGATTGGAAATGACTCTACCTCAGTCAAAGGATCCAGTGGTTAGAGGTGCAGCGCCCACGATCAAAACTGGAAAAAGGTGGAAGCCAACAGAGGCAGTGCAGCAAGCACAGGCAGCCCTTAGACACAGTGACATCGTTAGCCAGGTTCAGCATGGGCTTGGTGGTCTAGGGCTGTGTGCAGGAAATCCTACGTGGAGTAAGGCTACAGCAGTAGAACAGAGAACAGAGGCACAGAGGCACCATCGAGAGCCTCCTGACCAGCTGCATCACTGTTTGGTACGGTGCCTGCACCGTGTCCTGCCGCAAGACACTGCAGCGCATAGTGAGAGCAGCAGAGAGGATCATCGGTGTCGCTCTCCCCCCCATCTTGGACATTTACACCACCCGCCTCACCAGCAAAGCCATTAGGATTGCTGGTGACCCCACCCACCCATCCCACAGTATCTTCAGCCTTCTGCCGTCGGGGAGGAGACTGCGGAGTCTCCGGGCCAGAACCAGCAGGCTCAAGGACAGCTTCTTTCACCAGGCTGTCCGGAGGCTCAACTCCCTCCCTGCTCTGCCCCTGCCCCCTCCCCCCCCCCCCTCTTCTGCCCCCCTGCCAGACTCTTTAACCTTGTACCCACCTCGGACCATCACCCTCCCACCACCACTCACAAACTGCAAACTCTGACACTTTAGAATGTCTTTTACTGTCTTTTACTGTTTACATATATTGCACTATTTTTTCTCAACGCACTACCTCACTTTTTCTTGTACTTTCTGTGTTTCTATGTTTGTCTGTACGATGTCTGTTGTCTACTTGTTTGTCCATTGTTTATTTTGCACCGCAGGTCTGAGAGGACTGCAATTTCATCTGTGCTATATGCCTGCCATGTAGCACATTTGACAATAAAGATACTTGAATCTTGAATCTTGAATCTTGAAAGCTGGTAGTCGAAGAAATACATCGACTGGAGGAGTTGGTTAGATGTACAAAGGCAGTGTTACGGGCAAAGCAAGGGCAGTGGGTGAATTGGGAGAGTGTAGAGAAGAGAAGGTTGAAGTGGAAGGATCTGTGGAGCATGGAGGCAAGCAGAATTAGATTTCTGATTGGGGCTATGTATGACATGCTACCATCTCCCCAAACTCTTAGCCAGTGGTTGGGTGAGGATCCTGCCTGCCTGTTGTGTTCCAGTGCAGGAACGCTTAGGCATATACTGTCAGGTTGTAAAGCTAGTCTTTCCCAAGGGCGATACACTCGGCGTCACAATAAGGTGCTGCAATGTTTGGCAACTGCAGTTGGGGAGGGGCTGCTGGAAGCGGACCCCTTGGCTGGTCGCAATCAAGGTAAGTATGCACGTGTACGTAATGATGTGGCGTTTGTACGTGAGGGAGAAGCTGCATTAAGGAAGCACGCACCTGGTCTCCGCCCACTCCCAGGACAGCTGGGAGTGGGCGGAGACTGGGACATGAAGGTAGACCGAGGTGAGCAGCTAACCGTGCCGGCAGAAATAGCTAGCACTAGGTTACCACCAGACATGCTACTGTGGTCCGAAGCGCTGAAGCTATTCTATCGAGCCTGCGGTCCCCTGGGAAGACCGTGTTGACAATGTGCTCGAGCGGAAGAAAGCGAGGTATGCAGAGTTAGCCGCGGACGCCAGAGCAGCACGGGTGGAGGGCCCGTGTCGGCCGGGTGGACGTTGCCTGCCAGTGCCCCCCCTGCCCCGGCCTGCCCCTCTCCCCTAGCCCCCCCCCCACCCCCACGGAGTTGGGCGTGAAACTGGGCGACAAAGAGCACGTCGCAAGCAGCGGAGAGCGCAAGCATGTGGCTTTGGCTAAGGAGGAGGCTTGGTAGTTGGGGTTCCCGGTAGGGACAACGGTAAGCTACGGTGATGGCAGGCGCTACATGGTGAGGTTTAGAGGGAATTGCGCGGTGGTGGCATAGGGGTGTGTGTTTCCACGACGCTTGAATACACAGTTAAGCCTTCTTGAGGTGTCGTGGGCCTAACCTAACTTAACACCGGTGAAGGAAGGTGCCCACTCGATAACCCCAATGATGTGCTGTGGTTAGGCTAGGTAATGGGTGAATGGTGCCACCTGAGGAAGGACTCTGTAGATTTATGATGGCAGAGCCTGATGTCTGCTATGGTGTTGCACCTAATGGTGGTTATGTCACTCGCGTGTTGTATTCTTGGTCTTATCTGAGCTGGCCTTCTACATGTGTTTACCTTGGATGATGGCACAAAGGATAGTAACATCTTGTCCTGTGTATTAATGAATGCAATGCATTGCAGCGCGGGGCCAACATAAAGTTAAAATACTGTATATACACCCACGTGTGTGCTGTGGCCCCTTGACTCTTCCGTTGACGTCAGAATGCTTGTGAGACATCATACAGGCATGCTCTGCACAGGGCGGAGGATCACCTGTAATGCGCTGATAGGGAGCAGGGCCTCTGAACTGGTTACCATCAACCTGGATGCACTCACGTCACACTTCCATGGGACGTTAGACGTCCGCTTGTGTGAGGAATGTTTGCATTCCCGCCACGAGAGATTAAAAAAAACATCAAAAAAACATACATATATATACATAGTATAGCCTGCAGAGGAACTCTAACTCACACCATTTACCATTTGGTCGATTAACTGCCACAAGACATGCACACCAAACACCTCGCAATCAGCCAGCCTTGATGATGAAGTTGCATATGCGTTAAAAATAATAATAATAATGTTGTACAATGTAACAGATAAAAACTGAAGCGTAGAAAGAAGAAGTCTCACAAAGGTCGAGATCTGGAATAAGTAGAAAATAATTGAATCTGTAATACACCACAGTTGCCACGAGATGGGGCTATATAATAGATTTTTACGTTTTATTACGTCAGCTATCTGGACGCCACAGCGTTGCTCCTCCAACTGCAGATGAACACACAAAAAACACCCAAATCAATCAAATGTCTGCACACTTAATTGATTCTGTGTGTTTGTTTCTGTGCATCTGTACATGCAGATCACGTGTGCGTCTGTGTCTCTGTGCTTGTGTGTGCTTGTGTCCATATGTCTGAGTCCAGACTGATTGCTGTGTGCACATGTTTTTGCAGAACGTGCCTAAGGCAATTAATCATTTCAAGTGTCAACAATGCATTTCCAGCCTCTTCCGTGTTCATCAACATTCATATCCCTGTGGTGGTCTCTCCTCACATCTGCAACCGGACTCAATCAAGCCCCATCTTTTCATGTTACAACTCTGCACTCTGCTCGCCGTGTCTTTGTGTGCCCCCCCCCCCCCCCCCCCACTCATGCTTTCCTCCTTCCATTTTTTCATCTCCTCTCCATCTCCATCTTTTTTATTCTAGCTGGCTGTTTCCCCTGACCTTTCATCCTCTCTTATGCCATCTCCTCTCCATCCCCTACTCCCATCCCCTTTTTCTTCTCCTGTCATTCCATCACATCTTATATTGTTCAATCACATGCCCTCCTCTCCTCTCCTCTCTCCTGCTCTCGTCTCAAGTCTTCCTCTCTCCCCTCCTTGTAGTCTTCCTCTCAGACAGGGACATTCCACGGCAGGCAGTGGACCACGAACCATATGTCTCCTCGCTGCCACGGGGGCTTCTCAATATTAATTAAGAGTGCCTTCACTTGAGTTTCTGTATATAGGCGTGTGTCAAGGAAGCCAGGACGCCGCATGTGTGACGTGGGTGTGTGTCTGTGTGTGCGTGTGTGTGTGTGTGTGTGTGTGTGTGTCTGTGTGTGTGTGTGTGACGTGTGTGTGTACGTGCACATTTTTGGTAACTATGGTGGATGCCATTTTTTTCAATGCAAGCTAGATTAAATAAGCTTATTTTCCGCTCAATTGAAGTATACTGTTTTCATCCATCCCTCCTTAAATTCATTATCTTGCATTTTTCTTATTCACATCGTTTGTTTTTTCTGCACACCACCCACTATAGATCTCATTATGCATTGTTATGTAAGACACCAAGCGTGTGCTGTATATACACTGCTATGCTAGTGTGTCAGTTATTCATATATGTGTGTGTGTGTGTGTGTGTGTGTGTGTGCGCGCTCACATGCATTTCTGTTTCATCCTCCCACAAACTCGACTTTTATCACCTTCATATACCTTGGTGTTTTTTGTACTCCTTTCTTCCATTCATTCCTTGTGATTCACTCCATTCATTCACTCATCGCGTGTGTTTTTCGCTCCGCGGTTTCGGGCTCTTGGTGAGGCACTTTACACTAACACTAACACTTTACAACACGCCATCAGGGATCCTTCCAGAAGACGGCCACCCATCGGGAGAGGAGGCGCGCCATCGAGGACCAAGAGTTTCCATATGCAAAACGCAATTCATGATGTCAACACAAAATGGATTCTCACGTGAGGCCATCTTAGAGAAGTGAGGAAGTCCGCGCTCATTCGTTTTATATATATTCTACTCTATACATGCTACATTTTAGGAATAACATCAATCAGTCAACCACTGGCTATGTATGGGCTAACAGCTCACCAGTTCACCAGTGTTGGGGGGTGAGGGTGGGTGGGGGGGGGGGGTACAGCAGTGAGTTAGTGCAGTGAGTGAAGCAGGGCGGTGCGACACACATGATGATGTGGTGTGATGTTCCCCTGTAATCACGGGGGAAACGTAACACGCCAGAGAGACACGACTGAGGCAGAAGGTTAAGAAGCAGGTGGTCTAAGCTGCCTCCGTCTCCAGAATTAACGCCCGTGGGCATGCGGGGCGTTGGGAATCGCACCCACAAGCCTTTTTTCAGGCGGCCTCTCAATGCAGAGTCCTTTGTGTTTCACCACAATGGCCGGCCGTGTCCTGACTTCCCCCCCACCCGGAGGACAGACTGCGCGGGGATCACCAATCCTACGAGGAGGGTGCAGTCTGTCTGGTGCCGGGGCAGCGGGCGTGTCAGGCTGACAAACCAAACGACACCACGGAGACAGACAGGAACGCTGCGGTCTGCATCGCCCGCCTCGCTTGTTGTTGTTGACGTTTGTTGTTGTTTTTCTGGGGGGGGGGGGGGGGGGGGGGGGGGGGGGGGATTAGGGCCTCGGTTGAATATTTCCAGGTTCATCTTGTGGGTTTTGATATTCTGTTAGCCCCCATGTGAATGAAAAATTATGAATATGGGACTGTGCCAGGGGTGTGTGTGTGTGTGTGTATGTGAGAGAGAGAGAGAGAGAGAGAGAGAGAGAGAGAGAGAGAGAGAGATGAGAGAGAGAGAGAGAGAGAGAGAGAGAGGGAGGGAGGGAGAGGGAAAGAGAGGGAGGGAGAGAGAGGGCGAGAGAGACAGAGAGATAGAGAGTGAGAGAGTATTAGTGCTTTTGCCGATTTCTTGCCCGGGTGTACGTTCATCTCATTACCATCGACAGCATCTATGTCACCGTAATCTGTAATCCACGTTGCTCAGAGCAACCAATTATCCCGGATTACAAACCCTATCAGAGACGCCCGCGGGCAGACATCTCCATTCATCTTGTGCCCAAGATGAACTCGTTCTTCCATCACCGGGGGCCTTGTAGCAGTCCTACATCCACTGATCTCCAGTTCCTTTTCATACCACACATTGCCTCTTACACTTTTTGATTACATCCCCTGGGTGGACTTTAACATGGACATCAAAGGGTCATGGCGGCTTTTTATTGCTTTTAAATGGACACCACGCCTCAATGTGAGGTGGTGGCAGGGCATCGGCCGGTTTGTTTCGCCCGCAGGAAAACTTGAGACCAATTTAAAGTTGAGCTGTGGAGCATTTCTCTCGGGGACTTTTAATACGCTGTTTTTTTAAGATACGTGGACGGATGGGAGGAAGGAAGGTCGGCCATCTTGGCAGGAATGAGGCTCTGTCAACAGCGAGGTGATTGAAGGGAAGGCCGTTAAACACCGTGCCTTCCCGGCAGCACAACAGTGCTGCTTGGTAAGCCATTGTGTACTGTATGGACTATTCCAGAGGATGCTAACTGGTCAAACTTGAATGTCTCCCTGCTAGACAGTCAGTACAACAATGGCGTGTGAGTCACAGTCAAATTCATTAAAAACACATGCGTTAAACACTGAAAAGAAAAAAAAAAACAGCTCACACCATACATGAACTGTGGTGCTTCCAGATTGATGTAATTTCTGGAACAGTCCGTTGGTGACAATAAATGGCGCCAACAACAATGCACCGGTGGCCTTATGGTGTGAAACTATTGTCTTGAAGTTTCACCACCGGTCACAGTGAGACGATTGCACGTTGGTTGCATTGAGTCCAATTCAATCAAAGCGTGTTATCGCCATTCAACCCAGTAAAAGCTAAACTGTTTTTTTTAATGACGTGCGTGTTGGCGGGACAAAGTTCTTCTCTACAAACGACACTTCAAAGATACAGGGATGCGTGTTCAAACACTGCTCTCTACTCTCTAAACGCTGCACTGCCCCCCCCCCCGCCACCATAACCAATTATAGTTAAATTAGGATATAAGCTAACGCGATGCATGGGCCAGTGGTTTGAGGATCAGAGACACACAGAACAATGGAGGTGGTGTCCTGTGTCATGTTTAGCAAGCCCACACCCACGGAGGTCCCTGCCTGCCTCTCTCTCTCTGCTTCTTTCTCTTCAGAGCAGCTTCTCGTGTTTCCGCTCATCCGTCTTCTTCTGCGAAGTCAGTTTGCCGTGGAATGCCTGGCAGGCTCCAGGCTCTGCGCATGTCGTACCAAACTTGAATAAACCAAAAACACACGCAAACACACACACACACACACACACACACACACACACACACACACACACCTATAATGCTTTGTTTACCTATGGAAATATGAGCCAGGTGATGTGGTGACGTAGCCCCGACAATTGCGTTCGCCACCCCCACCTGACCGAAAAAAAGCTAAAGGCTATTGTTTTGGTTTACCGGCTTTGCCCTTTTGTGTTCGCCCACCGGTAAGCGTCTTTACCGTTCATACGTCCGAGCCCCGGTTTTTCCGCCGGTAGGTCACGACTTTAGGACAGTGGAGCGAAGGGTACCTACATTCCGCATGCGCCGAACGACCCCCCCGCGAACCATTTTTTTCCCTCTCTCTCCTTCAGTGAACTTGAGACAAATGAGAGGTGGAAGTGATGCAATGTTTCTGTGCACCTGTGACGGCCCCGTCCGCGCCCACATACGTAAACACTAAACCGAAGTACCGCGGAGGAGGAGGAGTGGGAGGAGGAGGAGGAGGGGAGGAGTGGGAGGAAGAGGAGGAGGAGGAGGGCGAGCCATTGGGTGTGGAGAGCAGCCTCTCGCGTGCTGCGGAACACTCGTCGGCGGTGTGTGTTGCGGATGCGTGTTCGGCGCCCGGATGGCAGTGGGAGCGCGCGAGGCGTGCTGAGCGAGCACACGGCGGCTTGTCTCGAGTGATCTTCTTCGCGGGACGCGGGGAATTCCGGGCGAGCGCGTGATTGACGACTGACCGCGGACGGAGCGCGAGCCATGGGACGACTCGGAGCCCGCAGAGGACAGCCTGCTCGCGAGCCTGCGGTGGAACCGGAGCGCGCGGGACCAGGCGCAGCTCAAACACAAGATTCGGGATTTGCCGGGACTGCTGAAGCACGGCTTGCACCTGCGGAAGAAGAGTGTGAGTATATTTCAACCGCCCACCGGCAGTGTCAGCCCGGCCTTCCGTGTTTTTAGTGTGTTTAAATAAACAAACACAACGACGGCTTTCCTTCCCGACCTTGCTTTTTTTTGGTCCCGGATTTTTTTTTTTCGCACCATCGTCACCGTTCAGGTGTTGTCGTGTCCCTACACCCATTACTGTCGCAACGGTGTGTGTGTGTGTGTGTGTGTGTGTGTGTGTGTGTGTGTGTGTGTGTGTTGTGTGTGCGTGTGCGCACATGACATTACTAGGCTACGAAAGGGTTCATGCCAGTTGCTAGGCACTTTTTTTTTTTTTTTTTTACACACCTTGATACTCCGTAGCCAAGGAAACGCAGACAGACTGAAAGACAGACCATATGGACCGACAAAACACATTCGGATGTAGGCCTATGTTTTAATAATAACCCCATCGTCGCCATCATCACCATCATCATCCTCATCGCTCCTTGCGGGTGTCAGGATTGGCTTACTATAGGCGGCGCGTCCCCGGAGTGGAGCGAGCTCACCTGACGTGCCAAACCGTTGCTTACATCATCAGCTCCGCTCATCTGCAACACAGTGGGGCCGACGTGGTCAGGTGTGTGTGTGGAGACAGAGAGAGTGAGAGAGAGAGAGAGAGAGAGAGAGTGAGTGAGTGTGTGTGTGTGTGCTGTATCCCCCACTACTCTGCCCCTTCCCCATTGTAGAGTATAGGCCTACTCAGCAGTAGTAGTAAACGCGGGTCAGAGGTGAGACAAAAGTGATTGGTTGGGATAAAATAGGCCCCGCTTGCCACAGCTGTTAGCCACAACCACCCTGTGACACCCCCCCCCCCCCCCCCCCCCCCCCCCCCCCCCCCCGCCTCCACCACCAACCACACCACACCACCACCACCACCACCACCACCAGTTTGGATAGTTGTGGCTTCCCAGGCGTTAAATTCATTATCAAATAACAGACATCTATCTCATTTGTACTCATTGGAAGACATCTGAAGCTACACACTTGGGACGCACATAACGCTGCACTTTAGTGTGAAATGTGAGACATTACATTTTCATTTAACATTAACATCATGGCTGGTGAGTCGATTCGTTCGTACAGAAACCACTGGGTGCTTCTGAGGCTACAGTACGTACAATTAGTTATCTATTAGTGTGGTCTGCTGGCTCTAAGTATTGTGTTTACGTTTGTGTGTGCTGGCCCAGATGGGGCATGGGGGACTGAAAGGAGACTGAGGGGCGATTAGCAGAATGAGATGGAAGTTAATGGTGCAGCTCTTCATTTCATCCGTGTGTGTGTGTGTGTGTGTGTGATGGGCCGTATGCTAGCAGCCTCATCCCACACACTTCCTACTTCATGGGTGCGAGCAAAGTCCTCACCAGCGACGTGAAGTCAGGGTCCATTAAGCACACAGTGTGTTGCATCGCCCCCCCCCCCCCCCCCCCCCCGATTGGCCGACACAAACCACTTTTGATTTGGACTCCACTGAGTCTCCACACCGCTCAGTCAAGAGTACACCTTCCAGTCAGG
>JAXIVH010000532.1:25000-27232 GCA_036785325.1 Urophycis tenuis | reverse complement strand
CTCTATGCTGTGGGGCTCTACACTGTGAGTCTCTACACTGTGAGTCTCTATACTGTGGGTCTCTACGCTGTGAGTCTCTACACTGTGAGTCTCTATACTGTGAGTCTCTATACTGTGAGGCTCTACGTTGTGGGTCTCTACACTGTGGGGCTCTACACTGTGAGTCTCTACACTGCGAGTCTCTACACTGCTGGTCTCCATGCTGTGCAGTCTCTATGCTGGTGCTTGCGTTCATGGCACTGCAGTGCTGCGAGTCCAACAAAAGGACTCTAATTCAGTGTTATCAGGTAAATCTTTCCTATAGGAAGATAACGCGTGACCCGCGGCCCACTGGTGACCCACCAAACGCAGACCTGCGATGCGGTTTCAGCTCAGTGGCCTCACAAGGTCAAATAAAACGACACGCCGTCGTTCAGCATGGTGGCACTCCTACACGAGGTGGGTAAACTTTAAAGTCAGGCAGCAGATTCCTCTCTGCCATCTGCAGCCAGGCAGGCCCGTGCTCTTTGATGTCGGCTGATAAGAAGATGGAGACCGAGCCTGTCTGGGCCATCTGGCGCCCGGGCGCCCCAGCTGTGGCGTCGCGGGGGAAGCCTGGCCGTCTCACGCGAGTCTCTGGTCACGTTTGCATCCCCTTGGTCTCCGGCCCTCGTTAGGTCCTCACCTGCCCCTTGTTAGGACCTCACCTGCCCTCGTTAGGACCTCACCTGCCCCTCGTTAGGTTCTCACCTGGCCCTCGTTAGGTCCTCACCTGCCCCTCATTAGGACCTCACCTGGCCCTCGTTAGGACCTCACCTGGCCCTCGTTAGGTCCTCACCTGGCCCTCGTTAGGTCCTCACCTGCCCCTCGTTAGGACCTCACCTGCCCCTCGTTAGGACCTCACCTGCCCCTCGTTAGGTCCTCACCTGCCCCTTGTTAGGACCTCACCTGCCCCTCGTTAGGACCCTCACCTGCCCCTCGTTAGGTCCTCACCTGCCCCTCGTTAGGACCTCACCTGGCCCTCGCTAGGTCCTCACCTGCCCCTCATTAGGACCTCACCTGGCCCTTGTTAGGACCTCACCTGCCCCTCGTTAGGACCTCACCTGGCCATTGTTAGGTCACAAAGCGGACGACGATAGCTTGGGGGGGTGGGGGGGGGGGGGGATGGGCAGACGACTTGTGTGAAGCCATGAAGCCAGGCTCACTGGTCTTGACCACTTTGGAGGATGAGGCTGGTGTTGTTGTTTTTTTATATATTGCGTGTCCATTTTGATTGTCGCCGGCGACAGAAGGAAATGGCCCTGGCAGTGGTAGTGGTCTGATTGGTTGATCGGCTGTTAGGTATGCAAGGGATGCAGGGCTGCTGCTAGCGATTAGCCTCAATGCGATTGCATTGATGGTTGTAATTGATTATTAATTTGGTCTAGAAACTGTGACATAATGGCACATGGCCAGCATGTTTTAAAAGAGACCAAAATGACCCTGGCCAAGAAATAGTTTCATCAAAGTACATATATTTTGTAATCTGAAACACAGATGATCAAGCAGATATTTGTGTTTTTGACTTATCTTCATGATCAATCTTTAAACAGCTGTTGCTTGGTAGTATTAATGTATAAAGTCTCAATGCTGAATTCATTTTTCTTTTTGCTGATCTATTTAATCTGCTAATCATTTGAGCAGTATACACAGGGGGCGTGTTTCTGCTCGTTTACGTTCTGCTTTCCCTGGCTGTTCAGAAATATGATGAATTAATCAGCTGCCCTGCTGCCTGCATTACGTGGGCAGCAGACATTAAGGTAGTGCACAATGTTGTTTATTTAGTTTTTGTATGACCAATAATGTTTGACACATGACGTGTGTGTGTGTACTGGATCTTGTGACTTTGTATTTTGACTTCCTTGCACGAGCTATCTAGGAGTAGACAGGTGGTGGTGTGTGTGTGTGTGTGTGCGTGTGTGCGTGTGCGTGCGTGCGGTGTGTGTGCAGACGTGTGCATGTGGTCCGCATGTAAGAAGCTTGTCAGCCATGCTTCTGCTCAGCACACTAATCTGAGAGTAATCCATTTCTTTCACGGAACAACCTTGCCCGCTCCCTCGCTCTCTGGAGCTGTCCTCCCCCCCCCCCATACTCTCTCTTTCTGCCTCTCTGTCTCTCTTTCATCTGTCTCTGCCTTGTCCCACTGCCTGTGTGTGTGTGTGTGTGTGTCTCTCTCTCTCTCTCTCTCTCTCTCTCTCTCTCTCTCTCTCTCTC
>JAXIVH010000532.1:15000-17500 GCA_036785325.1 Urophycis tenuis | reverse complement strand
GGGGGACTGGAATGTGAATGGATACGACGTGGTGCAACAGACACACACACACAGACACAGACACACACACACACACACACACAGACACAGACACAGACACACACAGACACACACACACTAACACACACACACACACACACACACACACACACACACACACACAGACACCTGCACTCCTGCACAAACACGCACACAGACACACACTGAATCTCCTAATCCCAGTGGCAAAGTTAATCTCCGCTCTGTATTTTAAACCTTTGGTCTCCTTGCATGGATGAGCATTACACCAGCGGTTATCTGTGAGACTAAACGCACACGCATGCACGCACACACACACACGCACGCACGCACATGCACACACGCACGCACACACACATTCATTGCAGGGTGTCAGCCAGAGAGTCTTTCCTTTCTGCTCCCGTGTGTGGGATTCCTGCTGAGACTGCTACTGAACTCAATCTTTCACTCAGACAGAGAGAGTGTGTGTTTGTGTGTGTGTGCGCGCGTGTGTGTGTGTGTGTGTGTGTGTGTGTGTGCGTGTGTGTGCACATTACAGTAGAGAGGGGGGTAGGGGAAGATAAGAGAGTGAGGGAAGAAGGAGGGGTAGCACAGGAAGAGTGGATAAGGGTAAACAAGAGTAATGACAGAGGTAGAACAAACCTGGGGCTGACACATATCTGTACAGTGTGCAGTGTCTTCAAAGACTGTGTGTGTGTGTGTGTGTGTGTGTGTGTGTGTGTGTGTGTGTGTGTGTGTTAGTGTGTGTGCGTGTGCGTGTGTGTGCGCGCACACACACACACATCAGAGTAAGGAGAGCGGCAAGAGAGAGCGAGCCTTTATTCACTTATCTCAAGATCATTTTAGTGCTTTTACACCAAAACCCACATGCAAAGCAGCTGTCGTGTGAGTGTGCATGTGTGCGTGTGCATGTGCGTGTGCGTGTGTGTGTGAGTTCCTCATGCCCAGCCCTCTCAACCACGACCAAATTCTCAGGCGTAGAAAATCTCTGAACCAACTGGGATATTCTCCCCAGCTGTAGCTATAGCCATATTCATGGTCAAGAGATGAAGCCGCTATTAATGTCTTACATGATTACATTGACGTATTTCAATCATTTAAAGATCCAAAGTGATATGTGTAGCAACCCTTACATGTTATATGCTCTCGTTCATCTGTCTCCAGCCTCAACCAAAAGGCTGTGTGTGTGTGTGTGTGTGTGTGTGTGTGTGTGTGTGCGCACCATCACGAGCCTGAATTGTGTTTTCTTTATTTAAATCTAAACACTGTCTGTCTCCGTTCCTGCGTCCTCCTACTCATGAGTAATGAACGCAGCCAGCCAACACCCCGAGTGAAACTCTGAGAGCCATTAAGTTCACATTTTCTATCCCTGGTTAATATAGCGTCATTAATATTGTGTGTGTGTCTGCGTGTGTTGAAAGGTTTAGCTTTAAGTGTCCCGACCTCCGTTTTATCACATCCCTCCTCCGCCTGCCACATCCACGCTGCTCTTAGCAGATCCCACACACACATCCCACACACACATCACACACACACACACTCACACACACACACATACACACACACACACACACACACACACACATCACACTCACACTTTTCACCTCGACCTGGCGTTCAGCAGCAGTGATGTGAGCTGTTGATCAAATCCAAATTATATGCAAATGTGTCGGCAGGTATGCACAAGTGTGTATGCATACGCCCTCTGTTTGGGCTTCAAAGAGAGAGGGGGGGAGAGAGAGAGGGTGTGAGAGGGAGAGAGAAGGAGAGAGGGGGAGAGAGAGAGAGAAAGAGAGAGGAAGAGGGATATTCCATTTGTGGCACCTTCTCTATTGTTAGCATTATTACAACGCACTGATTCCAAAACCAACTCCCTTACACACACAGACACACACAGACACACACGCACACACACACACACACACACACACACACACACACCCCACAGTACAATACAGACCCGCTGACGTGCACACACACGCACATCCCTGCAGACATCAATGGTGGAACTCGTCTGGGAGCTGGTCTACGACCACATGAAAGAGACACTGGGTGGGGTGAGGGGGAGGGAGGAGCAAGACTGCTGAACACGCAGAGTTCTGCCAAGCCTGGCATTGAATGTGTACCACAGCACTGTACAGCGTAGCACAGCACTGTATAATGTAGCACTGTATAGTGTAGCACAGCACTGTATAATGTAGCACAGTACTGTATAGTGTAGCACAACACTGTATAATGTAGCATTGTACAGTGTAACACAGTACTGTATAATGTAGCACTGTATAGTGTAGCACAGTACTTTATAGTGTAGCACAGCACTGTATAATGTAGCACAGTACTGTATAATGTACCACAGCACTGTATAATGTAGCACTGTATATTGTAGCACAGTACTGTATAGTGTAGCACAGTACTGTATAGTGTAGCACAGTACTGTATAATGTAGCACAGTACTGTATAATGTACCACAGCACTGTATAAT
>JAXIVH010000532.1:0-7500 GCA_036785325.1 Urophycis tenuis | reverse complement strand
CCTTGGGGTAGGAAGCAGACCGTGTCTTGTGATGGATCACTCTGTGTGTGTGTGTGCGATTGTGTGTGTGTGTGTGTGTGTGTGTGTGTGTGTGTGTGTGTGTGTGTGTGTGTGTGTGTCTGTGTGTGTGTGTGTGCGATTGTGTGTGTGTGCGCGTGTGTGTGCGCATGGATGTGTTTCCTTGTTCGTTGGTATGCTTTTTTTGTTTGTGTGTGCGTGCGTGCGTGCGTGTCTGTACAATCCCAGGACAGTGTTCTCACCATGGTAAGATTTGCTAGAGGCAATCATCCTAGTTTCACTTTCATTCCTCAGCAGGGCCGCCTTGTGTGTTCCGTTCCTCTGGGAAAGTACGGTTACCTCACACTGGTCCATTTCTCAGATATGACACCAAGACGATCTCAAATGACAGGAAAACATGTGGTGGCACTGCCAGCTATTGTCTCTCCAACAATCAACATCCACCCCCCGCCCAATTTAATCTGTTTATATTGTATTATGTCATGTTTTATTTTCCAGTTTCATTTTTGATAAGCTCTCGCAGGCTTCTGCAGGCTGTTTCCATAGTGATGCTGCTCCTGTTGGAGATTTACCTCTGATAGACGCACGCACACACACACACAACCACACACACACACACACACACACAGGAACACACACACACAGGCACGCACACACACACACACACACACACACACACACACACACACACACACACATAGGCACACACACACAGGAACACACACACACACACACACACACACACACACACACACACACACACACACACACACACACACACACACACACACACACACACATAGGCACACACACACAGGCACACACTTCACATTTGATTTGATTCAGCAATGGGGATTGACTGTTGCAGAGTGTTCCAGAGTATTAATCCACACAAGGAGATTATACAAGGTCACACCATGAGAGACACACACACACACACACACACACACACACACACCGTGCCAGCAGTAATGACAGGACCTCAAATTGTCTACCATGTAGCAAATTGATTTAACCCGTTAGCAAAGTTTGTGAGAAGGTTGTTTTTTGGCCAATTTGTTCCAGGAATACAGCCCATATTTTTCATAGCACAAGAATTCATCTGTGAGTACACACACACACACACACACAGTGGTAGGAACAGGAAGGGAACAAAGAGTGTTTCCTCTTGGCTCTCTATGAGCACCACCTTTCCTCTCTTACGTCAGTGTGTGTGTGTGTGTGTGTGTGTGTGTGTGTGTGTGTGTCTATGTGTGTTGGTAGGGGGTCATAGGACATTCGGATCTCACAGAACAACCCGAGACTGTGACAGTCTGGAACATGGTGTGTGTGTGTGTGTGTGCGTGCGTGTGTGTGTGTGGCGGGAAGGGTGGAGGAGAAAGGAAGGATAGATGGATGAACAGATGGAGCGACGTGACGAAAAGGGGAAGGAAGGGAAGAGACGGACACACCTGCTGGCCTTAACGGCTGCAGGGAAACTCAACCAAAAGTCACGTTAACCCTCAAGTTCAGTTCATTCCACCTATCGTCCACTCTTCCATTCTTGTCTCTTTCTCTCTATCTTTCTTTCTTTCCTTCTTTATTTTTTTATTTGTTCTTTTCTTTTTGCTTGTCTTTCCTGATCTCCTTATATAACTCGGAACTCTCTTGTGTTTAGTTTGGCATATTTTCACTTGCGTTTTTGCCATACTTTCTCAGGCACACGCGTGCGTCTGTGTGCGTCTGTGTGTGTCTGTGTGTGTGTCTGTGTGTGGGCCTGCTGTCCTCCGGTAGAAGTGTGTGTGTGTGTGTGTGTGCCTCGGGCAGTATGCGTGCATTTAATTTTTCACGCGCAGTGTTTCCTTGGCCCGGTGTGTACGAAGCGTACTGGTTTTGTGCAGTCTGTGTGCGTTAGTTTTCCCTCTTTCTTCCCGTTTTTGTGCCGGTGTTTTTATCTGTGTCTGACGACCACAGTTAGCTGCTGTGTTTATCTTGGAGGCTACACAAATGCTGAGGGCCTATCAGGGATGCAGCACATGTCTCCCCCCGTGGCAGGGGTCTGTGTTGTGGGTGTGTTCCTGCAGCGGTGGTGCTGGTGCTGGGGCTGGAGTTACATAATGGTCTGATAGCCCATCTCGCTCCACTGGAGTATTGTCTGGGGTCCTGCAAAGGAGGGGTCTGAGAGGGAACACAGACGCACCATAGATGGCCATCGGCCGACCTGATGCACTTCAAAGACCCCTGGCCTCACACACACACACACACACACACACACACACACACACACACACACACACACACACACACACACACACACACACACACACACACACACACACACAAACACACACACTTTGTCTCACACGCTTCTCTAACACGTTTCTTGGGTCTGTTTAGTCTCTCGACTGTTCGGTACAAAATTCTTGATTCCACTGTGAATCACGTTAAACCGTGTTCACTGTTATTGTAGCGCCGGGCGGTGCATTGTGGGTAGCGACACTATGAAATATTGCATTGTATAGCTCGTTAAGCCCTCATTGTTTGTACCACAAAGCCTGCAAAGGTCACTACATTGAAGTAAAATGAATGGGATCCGGTGTGCGTTTCCCTCGGCAGCACAGAGAGAGAAAGGGCTTTCCTCGGCCCCGCAGCCTGCGTCCAAATGTCAACCCATCAGCCCCAGTCAACACGACCTCCGGGCTCACGGGCAGATTCCCTCCTCCTTGTTCAACCTGCAGAGCTCTGCGGCGTCGCCATCTATAATTAAATCAGAATTAGCCGTTTGTGTGTTTTGAGGCTGCGTGCTCACGCTCACCCCGGGTGGAGTTTGTTGGGATCAGGGTAAGAATGCGGGGATCTCCATTAGCCAGACGACGGCGTGGCCTCACCTTGTCCTGACTGGCGGGAGGGCCTACCGCAGTGTGTGTGGGGAGACTTTTAATGTGAAAGAGTGTGAGATGGGGGGGGGGGAAGCGTCGTCAGACCCCTGATGGTAGCTTTTGTCAGGTGCACGGTGTGAATAGGTAATGGAGGGAATACATGGCTGTCCGTTAGGGTCAGGACCAGTAGGATTTGTACACTGCAAAAACTCTGATCGCTGATATTATATGCCTATATATGTGTGTATATGGTTCATATACAGCCTATCTGTATTTATTTTCTGTCAGCCATGTTGGCTGACTGATGCATTGCTCTCGGGACACACTCGTTGGACTTTTTAAAAATAAAATAATTGGGATTTTGATGTCGGAGAAGCACAGACAAACTTGTATTTGCCCAATTCCAGACTCTATACACACACACACACACACACACACACACACACACACACACACACACACACACACACACACACACACCAACCAAAGGCATGACAAGGATATCTGTCTCCCGATTCACCCCAGTTGAACACCTGCATAAGCCAACACTATGAGTCATCAGAGCATGTTCACACACTCACACGCACGCACGCACGCACGCACGCGCGCACACACACACATGCGTGCACATGCACATACATAATTTTGTTTTGCTTGCCCAAGGCTCCCTAATGTTGTCTCGCTGGTATCCAAGTTTCTTTTTTTATGTATAAAAATGTGTGTGTGTGTGTGTGTGTGTGTGTGTGTGTCTGTATGTGTGTGCGTGTGTATGTGTCTGTGTGAGTGTGCGTGTGTGTGTGTGTGTGTGTGTATTTCTGTGTGTGTGTGTCTGTCTGTGTGCGTGTGTATGTGTGTGTCTGTATGTGTGTGCGTGTGTATGTGTCTGTGTGAGTGTGCGTGTGTGCGTGTGTGCGCGTGTGTGTGTGTGTGTGTGTGTGTGTGTGTGTGTGTGTGTGTCTGTCTGTCTGTCTGTCTGTCTGTCTGTCTGTCTGTCTGTCTGTCTGTCTGTCTGTCTGTCTGTCTGTCTGTCTGTCTGTCTGTCTGTCTGTCTGTCTGTCTGTCTGTCTGTCTGTCTGTCTGTCTGTCTGCGTGTGCGTGCGTGCGCGTGCATGTGTCTGTATGTGTGTGCATGTGTCTGTGTGAGTGTGCGTGTGTGTGCATGTGTATCTTCAAGCCAACGGTGGAGCACACAACAAATTAGGCTGAACAGAACTGTTGCCTTCGGGATAAAAATGACAATCAGCATTTATTTTCGGATATTGTCGAAAAAGGAATATTTTTAAATTGAACGATTTTTTTTTTCTTGATTGTCTGAAAAACTGAATTTCCTCCAGGGAAACATAGTTAGTTTTATATTGTGTGTGTGCTTTTCCTACATTTAATTTCATGCTAAGATGATGATGATGATGATCATGATGATGATGGTGATATAAGCCTTCAAACCATTAAAATAAGGTGTGTATGCGTGTGTGTGTGTGTGTGTGTGTATGTGTGTATGCGTGCGTGGACAGATGTGGCCTGTCCGTCAGGTCTCTGATGCACTTCCTGTTTGTGGTGAGCTGACATTGACTGACAGGTCTGGAGGGAGGAGGGGTGGGGGGGGGGGGGGGAGCAGGTGCACAAGAGAGATGCCATTTCTTCATCTCTCCTCTGATGGAATTCCTCCCTTTATAATCTGATCTCTCTCTCTCTCTCTCTCTCTCTCTCTGATCTGTCTCTGTCTCTGTCTCTGTCTCTCTCTCTCCTCTCTGTCTGTGTTAATATTTTCTTAGCGTGTTCTGCTGTCCATCTCGCAGCTCCTTCTCCGTTCTGCTCCACGCACCGCGTGTGGCCGTGTGCGTGCTGAGTCTCGTGTTGGATCGCCTGACACACGCCATTGTGTAACTGTTTGAACGACTTGCATTCCTATGCATTCAAAGTGTGGCGTGTGTGGCCGGATCAAGCCTCACGCATCAACACATCCGCCAGCGCCCGTCTGTCACTGTGCAGGCTATGTGCTCTGAGGGGCTACGTGTGGTTGTGTGTGGCTATGTGTGGTTGTATGTGGCTATGCGTGGCTATGTGCTCTGAGGGGCTATGTGTGGTTGTATGTGGCTATGCGTGGCTATGTGCTCTGAGGGGCTATGTGTGGTTGTATGTGGCTATGTGTGGTTGTATGTGGCTATGTGTGGTTGTGTGTGGCTATGTGTGGCTACGTGTGGTTGTGTGTGGTTGTGTGTGGCTCTGTGTGGTTGTGTGTGGCTATGTGTGGCTACGTGTGGTTGTGTGTGCTATGATGTGTGGTTGTGCGTGGCTATGTGTGGTTGTGTGTGGCTTGTGTGGTTGTGTGTGGCTATGTGTAGCTATGTGTGGTTGTGTGTAGCTATGTGTGGTTGTGTTAGGCTATGTGTGGTTGTGTGTGGCTATGTGTGGTTGTGTGTGGCTATGCGTGGCTATGTGTGCTATGATGTGTGGTTGTGTGTTGTTACGTGTGGCTATGTGTGGTTGTGTGTGGCTATGTGTGGTTATGTGTGGTTGTGTGTGGCTATGTGTGGTTATGTGTGGCTACGTGTGGCTATGTGTGGTTGTGTGTGGCTACGTGTGGTTGTGTGTGGTTGTGTGGCTATGTGTGGTTATGTGTGCTATGATGTGTGGTTGTGCGTGGCTATGTGTGGTTGTGTGTGGCTGTGTGGCTTTGTGTGGTTGTGTGTGGCTATGTGTAGCTATGTGTGGTTGTGTGTAGCTATGTGTGGTTGTGTGGCTATGTGTGGTTGTGTGTGGCTATGCGTGGCTATGTGTGCTATGATGTGTGGTTGTGTGTTGTTACCTGTGGCTATGTGTGGTTGTGTGTGGCTATGTGTGGTTATGTGTGGTTGTGTGTGGCTATGTGTGGTTATGTGTGGCTACGTGTGGCTATGTGTGGTTGTGTGTGGCTACGTGTGGTTGTGTGTGGTTGTGTGTGGCTATGTGTGGTTGTGTGGCTATGTGTGGTTATGTGTGGTTGTGTGTGGCTATGTGTGGTTGTGTGTGGCTCTGTGTGTTGCTACGTGTGGCTATGTGTGGCTACGTGTGGTTGTGTGTGGCTATGTGTGGTTGTGTGTGGCTACGTGTGGTTGTGTGTGGCTATGTGTGGTTGTGTGTGGCTACGTGTGGTTGTGTGTGGCTATGCGTGGCTATGTGTGCTATGATGTGTGGTTGTGTGTGGGGGAGTAGCGTGCAGTACAACGCCCTTCTGGATACTAGTAATGATATCATTGAGACGTGTGGTTAGCAGTAATTATTATGATTGCATGGACCATTAAGTTGTTGTTGTGGTCTTGGTCGGAAGTACACCTGCTCCTCAACGCCACTTGCGTGCTGTTCTGTGACCATGTGTGACTGCTGAAGTGTTTCTTGCCATGTTTGTCAATTAACAATCTGTCTCTCTGTCTGTCCCTGTCTCTCTGTCTCCCTGTGTTTCTGTCTGTCTCTCTGTCTCCCTGTGTCTCTCTCTGTCTCCCTGTGTCTCTGTCTCTGTCTGTCTGTCTCTCTGTGTCTGTCTGTCTGTGTCTCTGTGTCTGTCTGTCTGTCTGTGTCTCTGTCTGTCTCTCTGTGTCTCTGTCTGTCTGTCTGTGTCTCTGTCTCCCTGTGTCTCTCTCTTTGTCTCTCTCTGTCTGTCTGTGTCTCTGTGTCTGTCTGTCTGTGTCTCTGTCTGTCTCTCTGTGTCTCTGTCTGTCTGTCTGTGTCTCTGTCTCCCTGTGTCTCTCTCTTTGTCTCTCTCTGTCTGTCTGTGTCTCTGTCTCTGTCTGTCCGTGTCCCTGTGTCTCTGTGTGGTGTCCCTCAGGAGGTGGTGGGCAGGGTGTGTCTGAAGGAGAGGGGGCGGGACGTCCTGGTGCTCCAGAGGGTGTCGTCCACGGTGACGTCCCCCTCGGACCGCCCCTCGCCCACCTCGTCAGGGGGCGGGGCCAGGGAGGAGGACGGTGACAGGAGGTGAGCCGCCGCGCGCCTCCACACACACACGCACGCACACACGCACACGCACACGCACACACACACACACACATGCGCGCACACACACACACACACACACACACACACACACACACACACACACACACACACACACACACACATACGCACACACACTCCCCCTCATCATACTATCACGCACACGCAAAACCAGAGGAGCATCAATTATCCTGTCTCGTCCTGATTGTGCCCATGTGTGTTTTTTCCATTTAATGTATGCGTGTGTGTCTGTGTACAGAGAGAGAGAGAGAGAGAGGGAGGAGTGTGAGAGAGAGAGAGAGAGAGAGAGAGAGAGAGAGAGAGAGAGAGAGAGAGAGAGTGTGAGAGAGCGAGGGAGAGAGAGGCAGAGCGAGAGATCATTTGCACAAAGACAATGTGCGCCTTGCCGCCCGTCTCGGGGCTGCAGTCGAAGGGAAGGGAGAATAGTTTTCTTGTGTTCCAGAGGAAGCCAAGATGACAGCCCTGCTAATGGTCCTGCTGGCTGAAAGGTTCCCACTGTGTGCTTAAAGGATTATTCAGTGTGCTCTAGCACACGTGCCCCCGCACACAGACCAGGGATGTGTTTTGCACATATCCTTCAAGTGGCATGTCCACGTGGGTAATGTGTGTGCGTGTGCGTATGTGTTTGGGCATGTTT
>JAXIVH010000531.1:56475-66475 GCA_036785325.1 Urophycis tenuis | reverse complement strand
GGAGGGGCTGCTCCCTGGAGGGGCTGCTCCCTGGAGGGGCTGCTCGCTGCTCCCTGGAGGGGCTGCTCCCTGGAGGGGCTGCTCGCTGCTCCCCAGGGGGCTGATCTCCACGCAGCACCTGGCAGAGGGGGGCTCGGCCCGCCCCCTCCAGCGGTGAACCAATGGACAGACTGACAATGCACCGGGACGGGAGACGGGGAGGTCTGCTCGCTGTGGCGCGCCAAACAAACGTATCTTGGTGGAAATGGATTGTGTAGTACAAGCTGTTACAGAGCCAGAGCACGGATATACAGCAAGACCAGCCCGCGGAATACAAAGGAAATAAAACGCCCAGGCAGGCGCAAATATTGTAATTGCTGGTAAGCCTGGGTGAGACGAGGGGCTGCTGCATGGGGCGGAATCATCCCAGAAATATTAAACAATCATTTGAATACATCAAAATGTGAGGAAAAAAGAGAAGTATATCAGGAAGAAAAAGACTGTGTAAGTTATCATTTGTGTCTGCTTCGAACAAAACTGCAACACGACCGCAGCCTTTCTGGAGACACTGGTCCAGCTAAGCACTACAATCACACACTTTGAGTTGTTTGCTAGCATCTCAAATAAAAAGCCTGTGAATGAATGAGACAGTCTTCATGCAGTCCAAACACTCACCAACCAGCTGAGTGGAGACAATGATGGCTGTGGACATCCAGCTGACATGCTCGCCATCATGGACATATTGCTCATTATCAATGAACAAATAGGTCTCCATCCTCAAATCAAACGTACTATCGATGTGTACTTACATGGAGCCGGTGACATTTATGAATACTTTATATCATATTTATAACTGCTGAGTGCACTAACATCAAGCTTTGTCCTTTTGTTTTGTGCTTTCCTTGCCCTTTTGAAGGCTTAGGGTCTGTGAGTCCTGAGTAATCCAAGCTGAAAGTTTAAAACCCTCGTCTGGCTGGAACTGTAAAGTGTGTTTCATAAAAATACATCTAATCTAACTTTCCTATGTCCATATGCAGTGAGAACTAATAATTGAACTGGTAATGGAGAGTGTGTGTTTTGTGCCAAATAACTAAAAGGATTCAAATGGCCGGCAGTAAAATCATATCATGAAACATGTAATAGTAAGATACATGTAATATGTGACATGATATCACATGTCATGTCACATATTGCATTTATGTAAATGACCATACCAAAAAATCAACACAGAGAAACATTGTCCTGGGATCCAGAAGTCCAATCAGCCATCCCTTTAAAAGACTGTTGAACGTACATTGGGGGTAGTTAACATGTGTTATGTTAATGAGAAGCATAAGGGGGAACATTAACCCTGGCTCCTGTCCTCCTGGTCCAGTGATGATGTAACACTCATGCAAGAGCCTTCCGCAATTTAAGTTCATTCTTAGTTTGTTAGCTAGCACAAGCGTAAACTGCATTATGCTAATTGGGACGCTAACAGCCTGTGAAGAAATATATCCCATATATTATATTTATGACGTCATATAGTATTTTTATCTTGTCAAAACCACTTTCTCCTGAACAGCCGTGATTTCCCAGGCCTCCACAACCAATTCACCAAACCAGGCCCTTATTCTGGATGCATATTTCTCCCCACTCCGGCCCTCTGTAGCAACTCTCTCCTAAGCGCTGGTGACGGTTCTCCAATAAGTAATTTTGCGAGCGTTGTCATGGCGTCTTGGTGATGTTCCCCTCTTGTATGGGTTGTGTCGTGTAATCCTTTTAAAGGAACTGTTGCATTTAGTCAGCGGGGTGGTGTGCGTGGACCAGGGCTGTACGTGTCTCCCGTGTGAGGGACCGATCGATTCACATGAGGAGACAGCGTTCTGCAGAGGACAGTGACCTCCCTGAACCTCCCTGAACCTCCCTGAACCTCCCTGGACCTCCCTGAACCTCCTTGGACCTCCCTGAACCTCCCTGGACCTCCCTGAACCTCCCTGGACCTCCCTGGACCTCCCTGGACCTCCCTGGACCTCCCTGAACCTCCCTGGACCTGCTGGACCTCCCTGGACCTCCCTGGACCTCCCTAGACCTGCTGGACCTGCTGGACCTCCCTGGACCTCGCTGGACCTCCCTGAACCTCCCTGGACCTCCCTAGACCTGCTGGACCTGCTGGACCTCCCTGGACCTCGCTGGACCTCCCTGAACCTCCCTGGACCTCCCTAGACCTGCTGGACCTCCCTGGACCTCGCTACACTCCCTGCTGCTGTGTTTCTGGTGGTCCAAGCTGAACCGTGATTTGACCGGGACGAAGAAGGTGAGAGGAAAGGGAAAGTCAATGCTCTGTCTTCAGGTTCTCTTCAGGTTCTTCCTCAGGTCCGGGTTCCTCTCGCCGTGTGTAGGAGTTCTCCTCTGCCCTCTGTGAGAGTGAAGCATGTTGTCTCACATGGGCCTTCGAAGCCTTCGGAGGACTTTAAGTGTGATCCAGGGTCCTGTGATCCAGGGCTAGATCAATGAATACGGCCTGATGCAGGTGGGGCGGGACAAATGGAGCCCTGCATCTGACTCTGGGATGAGTGCAGCTGAGTGAAGGGAGATCTGACTCTGGGATGAATGCAGCTGAGTGAAGGGAGATCTGACTCTGGGATGAGTGCAGCTGAGTGAAGGGAGTCTGAAGGTTTAACTCTCCGACTGGCAGCAGCAGACGTACGTTTACCACCGCAGCCTAATTGTCAACATATTGCTTTTCTTATTAAAAAAAGACATATTACTTAAGTGTGTGTCCTTGACGTCTGGCTCATGATCGGGGTGCTCTCGGTTGGTAACATGGGGGCTTCCAGACCCTCGCTTCATGCTCACACAACATGCTAACACAACAGGCTAACACAACATGCTAACACAACAGGCTAACACAACATGCTAACACGCTGCGACGGCAGCTTGATGCTGAGACTTGTTCTTCGGGGGCGTTGCTCCTTCTTTCAATTACGCAGCGGCAGTAAATCAAAAACAAACACACTGAAAAAAACTCCTCGACACCAGTCGAGAAGTTTTCTTTCATGTCAACCTTTTGACCCTTGGTCCATTACGCCTATCTGGGAACATCTAAAGACCCGCGTTTACAACTTCCTGTCACTTTAGGGACAGGGGGAGATAAACGTGAAGGCAGCCAGAGCAGAGAGCTCTGTGGGGCCTGCACAGCACTGTTCTGATTGGTCAGACGGAGCGATGATGACAAGAGGAGATGGAGTGTGAAGAAAGTCCACTGAAGAACACTGGGAGGAAGGCTAGCTGTGTAGCACGGCGCAGCTGCACGAGTGATTGACTGTGCCAGTGTGTGTGTGTGTGTGTGTGTGTGTGTGTGTGTGTGTCTGAAGCTATACCCACTGCATGGGTACTACTTAGACCTTCCCTTCATTTAGGCCTGGTATAGGTCAAGCTTCAGCACACTGTATTGTGTGCCGAACGAGACCTTGAAAAGCACACGCATGCATTGCGAGTGATGGGAACCGACAGTCTGCGTCTCCATATTAGGGAGCCCAGACACATCTATCATAAGTGTTTATGTGGATGAAGAGTCCAGAATGTCAGAGGACTTCATGAAGTCTGATGACCAGCACCGTGAGAGACAACTTCCTGCCTCCTTTGAACACGCGAGCAGCGCAGTGTGTTTGGACAGGACGTCACGCGTGGACAGGACGTCACGCGTGGACAGGACGTCACGCGTGACCCAGGGCGCGCCACAGGACACAGAGATGCAGGTTTGCTGCGGGACACGTAGTTTTCTTGGGTTTATATTCTATTTCCTCTTACAACCTGTTAATTTCCAGAAGGTGAGGATGTCACTCAACTGTTCAGGTATGCGTGTGCGAGCGCGTGCGTATGTGTGTGTGTGTGTGTGTGTGTGTGTGTGTGTATGTGTGAGCGTGTGTGTGCGTGTGTAATCACACACGTGTGTACAGTACGTGCATACTAACTAAGCGTGTCCTATCCCCAGAGGAGTGCGTAGCCTGGCTGTGACTGCATCCTCTGGCAGGCTTCACCCTGATGTGCTGTCAAAGCAATTCATCTGTGGCTGTCCTGGAACAGAGCCCCCTCCCAGCCTCACACCGCTCGCTTTTTAGACCTCTTCATTTCACCGCTAAGTGTGTTTTGCGTTTTACTTCACTGTGGGAACTGTGGACATTTCTTTGTCTCTCTTTGCATCTCCTCTCTCCCTCCCTCCCTCTCCCTCTCCCCCTCTCCCTCCCTGTCCTATCCATCTGGCCCTGTAGATAACCATGAGTCTGGTTCTCCTCATGCAGACCGAGCCTCCCGAGCTGAGCAGCGTCAGGGTGAGCTGCAGTGAGCTGCAGTGAGTTGCAGTGAGCTGCAGTGAGCTGCAGTGACTGCACTTCATCCCTGAACGCCGAGCTAAACATCATCCATGTGTTTGTTCTTCCTCCTGCCTGGTCCCTCGTTGTGTTCCACCTCCACTCCAGATTGACATGCAGATTAAATTCAAGGAGAAAATGTGATTAATGAGTGTGTGTGTGTGTGTGTGTGTGTGTGTGTGTGTGTGTGTGTGTGTGTGTGTGTGTGTGTATAAATCGACTTAATGGAATTGAAGATGAAGGAGTGGGTAAGTGGGGGGGAGGGCAAATTGGAGGTGGGGAGAAAGTGAGAGAGTGGGGGACTGGGGGAAATCAAGGAGATAGAGAGCAGATGAGTGTGTGTGTGTGTGTGTGTGTGTGTGTGTGTGTGTGTGTGTGTGTGTGTGTGTGTGTGTGTGTGTGTGTGTGTGTGTGCGTGCGTGCGTGCGTGTGTTGCTCAGGGTTCAAATACGCATTAAGCTAAAAGGTAACGGCAAGTTTGCCTCAGCTAAGATCAGACAGAGAGAGAGAGAGAGAGAGAGAGAGAGAGAGAGCATAGAGGGCAGGGGGAGAATAAAGGGTGAGAGAGAGAGAGTATAGACAGTAGGGGAGGATAAAGGGTGAGAGAGAGAGAGAGAGAGAGAGAGAGAGAGGGAGAGGGAGAGAGAGTACAGAGGGTAGGTGGAGGATATTGAAAGAGAAGGAGAGAGAGAGAGAGAGAGAGAGAAAGAGAGCGAGAGAGTCAGGGAATGGAAGGATGGAAGCTAGGGCAAGGAGGGATGAAGAGCAAAGGCAACATCTTCCTTTCTTCTTTTTTCCACACTTTGCCCATTTTCTCTCCTTCTGACGAGTCCCAGGGGAGCTTTATCCCTCCCTCTCATCCTACATCCATCTGTCTGTCTGTCTGTCTGTCTGTCTGTCAATCGATCTCTTCATCCTTCCCCCCTGTCCAAACCATTAGGTGCCACCAGCACAGCTTCTCTTTCTGAAGGACACAAAGACGTTCTCCATCTCCGTGTGTGTCAACAGGCCTACAGCTATCTATAAAAAGAGAGGACGGGCAAGAGAGAGAGAGAGAGAGAGAGTCTTAACGATGCCGCCATTCCACTACAGCGACTGTAACAATGAGATCTCTGCTCTGCGCAGATTGTTCAGCCCACCCCCCCCTAAAGACATAAGAGGATCAGCCTGCTCATCCGGTAACTTAAACCATTTAACTGTTTGTGCGTTTAATTCCACAGACATGCCATTTTTAAGGGAAAAAACACAAGACGAAGAAGCTAACTTGTCAGACAATGCCTAGAGCTAATTCCCTGATCAAGCTAGCTTAGCCAAAGTACTCCTTCTGAAGTTGCTAGGCCGCTTATGTCCGTGGGCCTTAAAATAAACTGGGAAGTCATTAAGTTTTTGTTTTCTTGTAGGTACTGACTCAAACTTTCTCAAGTTTCCCAATACATTCTTTATTGGGACCCATAGAGCATGTCTGTAACTCTAAATCTGGAGCAGAGCTTTTCAATCATTCAACCTCAACCAACGCAGCTAATTTGCACCTGGAGGTCAAATGTAGGAATTGTGCAGAAGGTAACCCTGAACACTAATGTCTTCTTTCAGAACAGTGACAACATGTATATTTAGAGAATCACACTTGCATGCAACTCCTTCCTGACATTCTCCTTCATAGCTGAGGTGTTGATTAGGAGCCAGTTCAGGTTCTACATCAACTGTGGCACTGCTCCCACTAGTTCACTCACTTTCCTTCAGATAAGTTTTCTGTGAAATGATGTCAGCGACTCGATGTCAATGCAAAGAGACAACGTCGAGAGCAGACACACGAGTTGAGACGTTGTTCACGCAATCCTCAGCTTGACAGCTGCACCACCAGCGTCTGAATGTATTTAGTCTTTTTATTTTTACCAAAATGCCTTCAATGGACCAAACGGCCCCACTTCAGTAACATCTCCGCAGCTAAAGGGCCACATTGGCCCCTTGGCGCTGCTGAGTGTCTGCTCATTGGCTGTGGAGATCCACTGCGGCTGACAACAACACTCCCTAATCCCCTGGTGTCGTAGCGGCCTGCCATGAGGTTCAGACGGGCTGCGGAGCCGGAGGAGCGGCCGAGGGGAAAGGTCAAAGGTGGCAGATTTCAAAGACAGAGCCTTTGATGAGGTAACCCAAGCGAGCGCAGAGCAAACACACTGCTCTCACAAGGCATTTGAAAAAGTCCCATTGAAATGAGGATTGGGGGGAAGAGTTTGCTTTGGTTTTGATGCAGGGACTATTCATTTGATGTTACTTGTAGGCAGCGACCTGAGTTGCTCATCACACTAATGCACTATTTAACATGAATCCAAAGGGACGACCCCCCGTGAACAGAGCCTGGTGGCGGAGCATTAGCTCAGACAATCTTTGCTACAATACAGTGATGCCAACACAATCCATCTTCCTGTCTCTGAGAACAAGACTTTAGGTCACAAAGAGACACGGTGATGATGCTGCAGAAGCTGCATCACGAAACATACGCTATGTTATGTGATGTGATGTGATGAGAGAGTTTTGGCTTCTGTAAGGGGTGAAAAACATGTCTGACAGATGAAGCAGCCCCATGCTGGAGGTGCACCACAGGGCTGGTGGACTCTGCAGGCTGTAGTCAGGGACCTCCGTTTAGACAGAATGACATTGAGGAAAGCCAAGCCATTCATTTCCTCCTGGCATTGTAAGAGCTAGCACCATTAAATGTGTCCTAATAGCTGAGTTTTAAAGACACATAATCATTCTACTACGAGGGCAAAAAAATAATAATTTGAAGCCAGGCAGAGAGAGGCCAGGAGTTTGATGAGCGGTTATTGAAAACGGAGCAATTTGAATGTTTCCAGGGTCTGGAGAACAGCCCACAGCCGCGGCCGGCTTCTACTTCCTGAGGGCACGGTATGGTAATGGATGGTAATATCATGGATACCAGCCAGTGTGTATACCAACTTTAGTGGTATCTAAAAGCACGGCGAGGGCTAATCCTGCATGTATTTCCATATTAGCACGGAGCCCTATATAAATGAATGCATTTCCCACGATGCACTAGTTACTGTATTTACATATGAAGCTCCCGGGCTCCTATCTGATGCCAGCGGAGACGACAACAACGGCAGAGGCTAATCCCTGAGATGTGGCTCAGTGCATCTCCGCCCAGGGGAGAGGCACTTGTGGAGGGAGAGAGAGACAAGGAGAGGAGAGCTACTTATACAGCCCATTGTCCCCCGCCCCCTCCCCCCCGGGAGTAGATTAACTATTTTAAAGCGAAGGTGACGTCTACCGCTGGCCGGCCGCCCCGCAGTCGGAGAGGCGCTCCAGCAGACACAGGATAACTCCTCCTGACGCTCAGTGATTTGTTTGGGGCCGGAGACTACCTCCCTCGCACGCTATCTGGCCATTCTATTATACTCTGTCCCCCCTCCCAGTGTACGGGAGTGTGGCTGAGAAGAGGACAGAGAGGGAGCTCTCTCTCTCTCTTTCTCTCTCTCTCTCTGTCTCTCTCTCTCTCTCTCTCTCTCTCTCTCTCTCTCTCTCTCTCTCTCTCTCTCTCTCTCTCTCTCTCTCTCTCCCTCCCTCCCTCCCCCTCTCCCTCCCGCCCACATACCCTCACACTGGTTTTTTTGCTCACCCTAGTCTTTTCAGCCAATGGGAGTACCAGGGGTGCTGACACAAGCCCATTGAGAGAGAAAGGTTCCTCACAGACCGGGCCGTCTGTATGGTACCAGGGCTGGGCTCCGGCAGGGAGCCCGGCCGCGCAGCGCACACCGCTGATTAAAACCCATTATGCTGCCGCGACGGCACCGGCCTCCTGAATGGAGGCAGTGGGAACCAGAGGCAGGCCGGGGAGAGGGCTGGGGGGGGAGAGGGGGAGAGGGGTAGAGGGGGAGGCTGGTGGCGATGTGCACATGGCAGGCAACACACACACACATGTGTGCGCCCACAAACACACACATAAGAGGCGCTTTGGGCTTTGAGGAAGAGAGTGATGCTAATATGGTGTCTGTGGGAGGGGGGGAGGGGGGGAGGGGGGGAGGGACAGAGAGAGGCTGTTTGGGAGGCTGCGATCGCAAGGGATGATGGGAGTTCTATTGGAAAACATAGAAAGGCGGAGGGGGTGAGGGGGTGAGGGGGTGAGGGGTAAGGGAACGAGAGCAGCGAGGGGTCTGAAACACATGGGAGGAAACCCTTCTGGGGGAGGGGTGGGGGTGAGGAGAGGGGGAGGGGTGTGAGGGTGATGAAGGGGTGAGGCAACATGGGGCCAACTCCACACTACACACCGGACACACTCTCTGTGTTTACTTAAAGCGGCGCAATGAATGAATGAATGAATGAATGAAGGAATGAATGAATGCTGTGAAAAATGCAAATGCATCCCACAGCGGCAGTGTCTCCATGAACCCCGAGCTGCAACTGGGGGGGAGCGTGAAGACATGATGAAAAAACAAGATTGCTGCTGGCTGTGCTGTGGGTGAGCGTGTGGGAGCGCAGGCAGCGCTGCTGTAAGTACGTCTGAATCCACAGTGAATATCAGTCTCCACAGCCAGGCTGGGCTCCGGCTGGCTGCATAATGCAGCAGCTCTCTCTGTTAAGACTCTGTTAAGGTAACATCTTGGACGAGGGAGAAGCCAATAGGACGTCCAGCCTGGATGATGTGTGTGTATGTGTCTCTATACTCCACCTCATGCATTATTCATGGCAGCACGCGCCCCGCAGTGCTTTCCTTATTAGTGTAGAGAAACGACCACTGGAGCCTCAACTGAGACATCGCTGCTCGTCCCATTGTTACACTGTGACACGCCACAGCAGTCCGGGCACACCATACGTACACACACACACACACACGCGCACGCACGCACCCACACACACACGCACAAACACACATACACACGCACGCACGCACCCACACACACACGCACACACACACACGCACGCCACACGCAAACACACACACACGCACACGCACACACACACACACACACACACACACCCACACGCACGCACACACGCACACATAAGCACGCGCACACAAATGAACACATGTGCATGCACTTAGTTCTCTGATAGTGAGAATAGAGGATAGGGTTAACACACAACTGTGGATTCTCCTCAACTCTGTCAAGCTGCCACTAGCCCCAATGAGTGTGTGTGTGTGTGTGTGTGTGTGTGTGTGTGCGTGTGTGTGTGAGATGCCAGGGGATAAAGGAGGGTATAGGCGCCAGCTGAGGTCATGCCATGGAGGCCTCTTCACAGGGGCCCACACACACACACACACACACACACACACACACACACACACACACACACACACACACACAACCACACACACACACACACACACACAACCACACACACACACACACACACACAACCACACACACACACACACACACACACACACACACACAGACACACAGGCTGGCAGGACCAGTTGAACCAGCAGCTCAGTAGTTATCCTCTCTTGAATCCTAACATTTCTTATGACATCACAACGTGAAATAAGATGAAGTCTGATGTAGCACCTGGTTGAGCCCGGGCAACAGCGTGGCCTTGCTGTCCTCCACATCTCACAGTCGAACCCTCGCTTGCTGAATACTACAGGAAGTATTCAGAACATCTCAGAATACTGGCATCACTGGCTGCAAGCTTTGGTTCAATACAGAAGA
>JAXIVH010000531.1:41475-51475 GCA_036785325.1 Urophycis tenuis | reverse complement strand
GGAGAGAGAGAGAGAGAGAGAGAGAGAGGGGGGGGGGGATGTACAAGTTAAGGATGTAACTTCCATTTGTCTTAGGTTGTTGTTTGTGTGGCCTGGGGAGGGTGAGGGGTGAGGGTTGGGGGGAGGGTGAGGGGTGAGGGTTGGGGGGAGGAGGAGGGGGGGAGTTAGGGGGTATGTGAGAGGTTGAACTTTTTTTTTCTGAGCGAAGGTGAATTTTCTCCCCATCAATCACCAGTTGACACGGCAACAATGGCGGCTTGGAATCCATTACATAAACAAACAAAGACATAGCAGGAGAGCCCCCCAGTGACAACGTCTGAGGGACTCTGCGTGGAAAGCCCCTGTCATGACTAGCAGTGCTGGGTCCAGGGGAGAGAGAGAGAGAAAGTGTGTGTGTGTGTGTGTGTGTGTGTGTGTGTGTGTGTGTGTGTGTGTGTGTGTGTGTGGTGTGTGTGTGTGTGTGTGTGTGTGTGTGTGTGTGATTGCTTGCTGGTGGATGAGAATACTTGTCACAGTGACGAGATGTCTCCATGGCTGCTTTATCTTCTCAACACCCCAGCCCCTCGTTGCCCCCTCGTTCCCCAATACCAGAGCTTTTCAAAGCAAACCTAATGATATTCATTTTAATACAGACATTGACAGCAAAGAGGAGACGTCTGTTTTGTAGTCTGAGCGAAGGCCCTCATGAGTCAATTTATCATCAGTCAGAGATCTGGGAGCTCTGGGAGGGTTTCATCTGAATGAGCTGCTCTCTCAACGTGTACCCTAAATACGTACATCCTTTAACGCTTTGAGAAATAGACATGCTTAGTTTGACTCCTTTGAGACACACGTATACACACACACACACACACACACACACACACACACACACACACTCACACACACACACACACACTCACACACACACTCACACTCACACACACACACACACACACACACACACACTCACACACACACACACACACACACTCACACACACACACACACACTCACACACACACACACACACACTCACACACACACACACACACACACACACACACACATACACACAGGCGCACACACCAACATGCGCTGCATAAATGTGTGTGCAGTCTCTACCTGATCTAGTTATTTATAATTATGTTAATTGCAAAGCTGTATTTGAATTACCTGAATGCTTGTCCTCAGCATCAGCATATTTATATTAAAAATTCACCTTAAATGATTATACTATAATCGCTGACATTAGTTTGTTTTTCCATAATTCATGTGTTTCATTTTAATCAGTGTACTATTAAGTGGTACCTAGTATTTACTGCCACTTACAAAATTAAATGAGCCACAGCAAAAACCATTACAAAATGATAAAAGGCCAGAGACAAAGCAGAAGATGAAGAAGACATGCTTCCACAGAGAGGCGTCTGGGCCCAGCCTGGCCACCAGCCTGCGGCCCACCGGGCCACACAGCGGCCAGAGAGGCTGCACTCCATCTTGGTTCCAGGTCACAAACCCACAGGAGTACCGTTGTGTTCCCAAACATGGACACAGACCGGTGCCGGGGCCCTGGGCAGGGGGCGGGGCCCTGAGCGGGGGGTGGGCCCTGAGCGGGGGGCGGGGCCCTGGGCAGGGTGTGGGGCCCTGGGCAGGGGGCGGGGCCCTGAGCGGGGGGTGGGGCCCTGGGCAGGGGGCGGGGCCCTGAGCGGGGGGTGGGGCCTGGGCGGGGGGGGGGGGAAGGGGGGGGGCCCTGGGCTGTAGTGTTTCGAACTCAAACTCAAAAGCCTCACTATGGTGTGAACGACAGCGGCACTGCTTTGAAGAGGCTCAGCCTGTGGTGATGTCAGTCTTAGAGTGTGCTCTCAGAAATATGTATCTCAGTTTCCCCGTCTGACTCTCCTGGTCGCGCCCCACCGGCGGGCCGGGGGGGGGGGGGAGGGTCTGGTGCAGGGGGGGCCGGTGGGGGGGAGGGTCTAGTGCAGGGGGGGGCCGGTGGGGGGGAGGGTCTAGTGCAGGGGGACCGGGGGGGGGGGGAGGGTCTGGTGCAGGGGGGGCCGGGGGGGCCGGGGGGGGGGAGGGTCTGGTGCAGGGGGGGCCGGCGGGCCGTCGATCAACGACCCCGGTTCTCACCTCCACACACGGGAGCTTGGGTTCGACAGGCGGAGCCCCAGAGCAGTGAGGAGGGTGCAGCCCGGCCGCAGCCCCAGTAATGGCAGCCATGACTTGTCGTTGAGCGCAGGCCTGCAGAGCCTCCCCTGCCTGACTGCCCTGCTGAACTCCTGACCGGAGCGCGGGGAGCGACCGCCGTCCCGGGGCGAGGAGGAGGCCGCAGAGCTCACGCGCTCATCTTAGTGCACGGCCTCGCACCACTGGGGCCAAAACAACATGGTTTTAGTGAAAATTTAAATGTTTGAGAAGTCATGCGCGTGTGTGTGTGTGTGCGTGTGTGCGTGTGTGAGTGTGTGTGTGTGTGTGTGTGTGTGTGTGTGTGTGTGTGTGTGTGTGTGTGTGTGTGTGTGTGTGTGTGTGTGTGTGTGCGTGTCTGGTGGTTTCTGCACATGTGACTGCCTGATAGTCTTCTGAAAACCATTATATGATAACCTTTATCTGATGCAGACTTAATGGTGGGTCAACCAGCCACCGAAAGATCACTTTTCACGGCTGGCCTTGTGAGCGGTTCAGACGTGTCCTCAGGCCTCAATAAGGGTGAGATATGTTAAATATGGGCTATTTTTTCTATTTGTCAGGCAGTAATGCAATAAATGAATGACGTCTCTGCCTGCAACCAAATGAAATGAGACTTCACGTGGACTGCAGTCTGCGGTGGAAGAGGAAGTCTATATTAACTCTGTTTTCTGGACATCTTCCGTGAGGATGTTGTCAAAAAGTTTTAATGAGAAAATTAGCATATTTTCCCTGACCCAGATAATAAAACACAAATAAACTGAAATAAGTTATTAAGAAGAGTTAGCAATAAGAATGACGAACATTCCGGACAAGTTGCTCATTAGAAATGTGGATCAGAGGAATCCATTTTATTGTTCTGCATTTCAAACAATAATAATTTTGCTGTTCTCTGAAAAATGCAATCCCAGCGGAGCAGGCTTGCATTTTAATCATGAAGATTGACTTGTTTTTTTTCCTCTCTATACTGTCAATCCATTTATTCTCTTTTACGTTACACTACATTCCACTCCTCTGCCTGGCTCTATCTCTCCCTCCCTCTCTCTCTGTCTGTCTCTCTCCCTCTCTTTCTCTCTCCCTCTCCCTCCCCTCCCTCTCTCCCTCGCTCAGCTTTATCCCTCCCCTCGCTCCCATGTTGAACCAGTCAATCACAGCAGCTGTATCTAAACAGAGCTGGGTGCTGTCACATTCCATCTCCCCCCCCCCCCACGACAAACTGCCTTTGAAGGAGTCTGCTCCAGGAATCATTAGCATATGAACGACCCGGCGTCTTCCTCCACAATGAAGTACCTTGAGAGACCTCCACCGGCCCAGGGCTGTCCTTCACGGACCCCCCCCACCAGCACCACCTCCTTATTAATGAGGTACAAAGAAGGGTTTGTTGTGGTCCACCATCCACCCCCACCACCACCCCCACCACCACCACCCACCACCTCCCACCACCATCACCCACCGTCACCGTCACCCCCCCTCCCACCTCCACCACCCACCGTCACCCCCTCCCACCTCCACCACCCACCGTCACCCCCTCCCACCTCCACCACCCACCACCACCCCCTCCCACCTCCACCACCCACCACCACCCCCTCCCACCTCCACCACCCACCACCACCCCCTCCCCACCTCCCACCACCCACCACCACCCCCTCCCACCTCCACCACCCACCGTCGACCCCTCCCACCTCCACCACCCACCGTCACCCCCTCCCACCTCCACCACCCACCACCACCCCCTCCCACCTCCACCACCCACCACCACCCCCTCCCACCTCCACCACCCACCGTCACCCCCTCCCACCCCCTCCACCACCCACCGTCACCCCCCTCCCACCCTCCACCACCCACCGTCACCCCCTCCCACCTCCACCACCCACCGTCACCTCCCTCCCACCGTCCACCACCCACCGTCACCCCCCCTCCCACCTCCACCACCTCAGCTGCCCCCCGGCCCCCTCCTCTGCTCTGGCCAGCTCTCCTTTGGCTGCGCTCTGCTGCTCCTTTGTGGGAATATTTACTACACAAGGGCGAGACGAAGCGGAGAGAGTTTATGCACACCTAAGTCCACCGGCTCACCCTGGGGGGGCACACACAAGACCCACAAGGTGCCACATGGGAGGGAAACACCCACACACACACACACGTGCGCACACACACACACACACACGCAGTGCACAAAGACAGACACACAAAGTGTGTGTGAACTGGGAGGACTGCAGCGGACCCCCGCGGTGCGTCTTGAGGGGATCTCACAGCCCCTCCAGGATGTCCCTCCGGGTTTCCTCTGCCCCACTGCTGCCTGCCCACACAGCCCAGATGTGGTTCTAACAGCTGGACTCCTCTTGGAGAGGAAAACATCACACAAGCTATCAGGAGGTATTAGTGGGCTCAGCGTCCAGCTGTCACACTCTGAATGCTTCTGAAGGCCTGGTGGTGGCCTGTGGTCACTAGTGTTGATGTTTCATGAACCAGTATTGAAATTAAATGGAATTATGTGTGCGTGCATCAATCTGTTTAATCAACTTTGGGAATAAAAGACACCAGCGAGAAGAGACTGCGTTGCCATAAGATTCAAGTTGTTTAAATTATAATAGTTTAAATTAAATTCAAAAGCTATTAAAATAGCTATTTAAGATTCCCTGCTGAATGTGACAGAACTTCTGCCATACAAACAAGAGAAGCCACTCGTACTGAATGAAGTGATATCGAGGAGGAGTACTGAATGATGTGATATCGAGGAGGAGTACTGAATGATGTGATATCGAGGAGGAGTACTGAATGATGTGATATCGAGGAGGAGTACTGAATGATGTGATATCGAGGAGGAGATGCAGCTCGTACTAAATGATGTGATATTGAGGAGTACTGAATGATGTGATATTGAGGAGGAGTACTGAATGATGTGATATCGAGGAGGAGTACTGAATGATGTGATATTGAGGAGGAGTACTGAATGATGTGATATCGAGGAGGAGATGCAGCTCGTACTAAATGATGTGATATTGAGGAGGAGTACTGAATGATGTGATATCGAGGAGGAGATGCAGCTCGTACTAAATGATGTGATATTGAGGAGGAGTACTGAATGATGTGATATTGAGGAGGAGTACTGAATGATGTGATATCGAGGAGGAGATGCAGCTCGTACTAAATGATGTGATATGAGGTGATGGGTTTTGTCAGCTGATGCAGACAGAACCCACATTCACCTGACATAGACGAGGGAATCACAGGATGTGTTACCCAACGCTGATTTCCTGTCTTATCTGTACTTTTGTGGTTGTGGAGACTGAGACGCCCATAGTGATGGGAGGCTGTATCTTACTATAGACTGTTTGTTACTATAGACTGTTTTTTACTATAGACTATATCTTACTATAGACTGTTTGTTACTATAGACTGTATCTTACTATAGACTGTTTTCTTCCTCTAGGCTGTATGTTACGACAGGCTGTTTCTTACTATAGACTGTTTCTTATTATAGACTGTATGTTACTATAGGGTATATGTTACTCTAGGCTGAGTGGAGTGACCAAGAATCTGACAACAACTGAGAGAACACCTTGCAGCTTTCTGGCTGCTGTTCCGCAGGGACAGCAGGAGGCTGTGTGTTCCTGTGTGTTCCTCTGTGTTCCTGTGTGTTCCTCTGTGTTCCTGTGTGTTCCTGTGTGTTCCTGTGTGGGTCACTAGCGTCCAGCGACATGTTCCTGCGTGTTCCTGTGTGTTCCTGTGTGTTCCTGTGTGTTCCTCTGTGTTCCTGCGTGTTCCTGCGCGTTCCTGCGCGTTCCTCTGTGTTCCTCTGTGTTCCTGCGTGTTCCTGCGTGTTCCTGCGTGTTGTGTGTTCCTGTGTGTTCCTGCGTGTTCCTGCGTGTTCCTGTGTGTTCCTGTGTGTTCCTGCGTGTTCCTGCGTGTTCCTCTGTGTTCCTGCGTGTTCCTGCGTGTTCCTGCGCGTTCCTGCGCGTTCCTGTGTGTTCCTGTGCGTTCCTGCGCGTTCCTGCGCGTTCCTGCACATTCCTGCGTGTTCCTGCGTGTTCCTGTGTGTTCCTCTGTGTTCCTGCGTGTTCCTGTGTGTTCCTGTGTGTTCCTGTGTGTTCCTCACTAGCGTCCAGCGACGTGCTCCTGCGTGTTCCTGTGTGTTCCTGTGTGTTCCTGCGTGTTCCTGTGTGTTCCTGTGTGTTCCTGCGTGTTCCTGCGTGTTCCTGCATGTTCCTGCGTGTTCCTGTGTGCTCCTGTGTGTTCCTGTGTGTTCCTGTGTGTTAGCGTACAGCGACGTGCTCCTGTGTGTTCCTGTGTGTTCCTGTGTGTTCCTGCGTGTTCCTGTGTGTTCCTGTGTGTTCCTCACTAGCGTCCAGCGACGTGTTCCTGCGTGTTCCTGCGTGTTCTGCGTGTTCCTGCGTGTTCCTGGTGTTCCTGTGTGTTCCTGCGTGTTCCTGTGTGTTCCTGTGTGTTCCTGCGTGTTCCTGTGTGTTCCTGTGTGTTCCTGTGTGTTCCTCAGTGTTCCTCACTAGCGTCCAGCGACGTGTTCCTGTGTGTTTCCTGGGAGGACTCAGGTATCACCAGTGAATGCTAGCTCGTTATGTTGTGAATCGATAACATAGCGACGCCCGGAGAACCTCAAAGCGGTTTGGTTCCATTGTACAGAAAATCTACACTCTCGGAATCCGAGTGGCCTTACATCAGAGGCTCTTCCACACTGCAGACAGGAGGGTGTCGAAGCGTGTATCACATCCTCCGCGGCTCAGACCTACTGCTAATAATAGCCCTAGCATGCTGCTAGTGTTCATAATGATGTCATATTGACAGAAAGCGTGTTGAGGCTACACAAAAAATGGAGATAATTAAGGATAATTAAGAGAGGCTAATTAAAATGTGTCTCTCGCATGACAAAACAACACAACAGAGTTTACTGTTCTTGAGTCATAAATTACCTTGACTCTTTCCTGCGCTGTTGCCCAAAATGGAAGTCAATCTCGCATGTTGAAGTCTGTACGTCAGCGGGCCACAGGGCTGGGTTCCACAGGAACCTCCAGAACACTACGGAGAACCTGACACCGCTGGGCAGCTCCTGCTCCTCTTACTCCTGCTCCTCATACTCCTGCTCTTCATACTCCTGCTCCTCTTACTCCTGCTCCTCTTATTCCTGCTCCTCTTACTCCTGCTCCTCTTACTCCTGCTCCTCTTACTCTTGCTCCTCTACTCCTGCTCCTCTTACTCCTGCTCCTCTTACTCTTGCTCCTCTTACTCCTGCTCCTCTTACTCCTGCTCCTCGGAGACTGAAACCTTAACATGATCATTGATGGGTGATGGTGATGGGTGATTGGTGATGGTGATGGTGATTGGTGATGGTGATGGTGATGGTGATTGGTGATGGTGATGGTGATGGTGATGGGTGATGGGTGATGGTGATGGTGATTGGTGATTGGTGATGGTGATGGGTGATGGTGATGGGTGATGGTGATGGTGATGGGTGAAGGGTGATGGGTGATTGGTGATGGGTGATGGGTGATGGGTGATGGGTGATGGGTGATGCGTGATGGGTGATACCACCACGGTATAAATGCAGTTTCGAATCCGAGGGAAAAAACAAAGAACCACCTGAGTCAGAGAATCAGGCTTTCCTATCAGGTCCTTATCTGACAGCCAGGAGCAGACGTCCAGCTGAAACCCTACCTGTAATCCTCCTCCATCTTAGATGTCACAGATGGACACATGCACGGCCCAGCCTATGGGGTAACATGCCACCAAACAACCAGGTCTGTGTGTGTGAGTGTGTGTGTGTGTGTGTGTGTGTGTGTGTGTGTGTGTGTGTGTGTGTGTGTGTGCGTGCGTGCGTGCGTGCGCGCGGTGCGTGTGTGCGTGTGTGTGTGCTTGTGCGGGTGTGTGTGTGTGTGTGTGTGTGTGTGTATCTTTGTCTTAATCTCAACCTTTGTGTTAACCACATTATCCCACGTTGTGAGCCATCAAGTGAAACGTGTTTCCTGAAGACGAGCTGCCAGCCTGCTGGTTGTTCAGGTCCTTCCTGTGGAAGTCTCATCAGTCACTGTACAGGAGAGTCTATTGAAGCTTGTTATCTCTGACACATATTTGTTAGTCAAACTCTGCCACTAAAAGCTCTTAAAAGGTGGATAATGTTCCTTCATCGGGCCGCAGGTCATAAAAAGCACCGATTGTCCTCTGTGCACTCAAGTGTCTGAGGTCCAGGTGTGCCCCCCCTCCCTGCTTGAGAGATAACTATCAATGAAAAATGGGTAACTGTAGCCTCTTCCCTTGTTCCTCCCCCTGCCCCTCAGTCTCGACATCCAGGTCCCTGTTCCTCCCCCTGCCCCCTCAGTCTCAACATCCAGGTCCCTGTTCCTCCCCCTGCCCCCTCAGTCTCGACATCCAGGTCCCTGTTACGGCCTCCTGTCTCCACCTCGGCTCACCTGAGGCCTTCTTCAGGCTGCTAATCAGCCATGTGGTTCAACTTCTTCTGACCAGAACCTCCTGTTGGACGCTCTCATGACCTCATCTCATGACCTCATCTCATGACCTCATCTCATGACCTCATCTCATGACCCCATCTCATGACCTCATCTCATGACCTCATCTCATGACGGCGGTCCTGAGGCGTAACCCGCCTCCTGTTTCCCCCCGCCCAGGCGCCGCCATGGTAACCCCGTGATGAGGAGTTTTACGGCCTATCGTAGAAAGGCTGCGGTCAAATTTCAAAGGGGGATGAAAACAATATTAATGCTTCTATTGATTACGATCAGTGCTTCCGCTTGACGGAGCCCGCAGATGAAACCCAAAGCGACCGGGGAGACGGACAAACACTGCTAATGGCTATAAAAAGCTCTGGAGATTCATTGAACACTGAGGCTGCTGACGGTCGATAGCGTCTCTGACCACAATCTTTATTTAATCTCAAAACAATGGCAGGAGGAATTAGAGCCTTTCAGTGGGGGGGTCGCTGTGTCGTTTGTTCTCTTTTCATTAAGAAAGAACAACTTTTTGAGACTTTTCCAAAGTTTGGAGAGTTGAGGTAAGTTTTAATTGCTTGCGAGTGGAATTATGTGTGGAGGAGTCCTGAGAAGGTTTCCTCTGAGACTCGACAGCCGCTCGGTCCTGGCTGGGCACTGCTTAGCGTAGCAATTAGCTCAGTGTTAGAGGCATGGAAATCACCGGGACGCTGGTAATGCCTATTTGCATGACGCCAGATGAACTCTAATGGAAAGTCGGCTCGGAATACTGGGTCGCCCCAATTATAGGAACGCCTCTGATGCTTTCCTCTCACAAATAATCTACATAAATGATAGAGCTATTTCAGCGGAGAAATTAACAGTTATTGTAGGAGGCGAGCCAAAATGGAAGACTCCATTCTCTGTTCCTCAGTCAGTGAATCACAATGAATCAAATCAATGTTCCATAACATAAATGGGTGTCTATAATTGGGTGTGTGCAGAAAGTGAATGAAACTGAATGCGAAGGACACATTATTTGAAAAGGTGAAAATTTGAAAATGCATTGCCGTTCTTTGATAAAGTTACAACTGCGGCAATTAAATGTTAGAATTTTCCCCTTTTCAAGTCAACTTTTGTTATTTTCCCAAAGTGCTACACTTCAGGGTACGGTCTTGTTGGTGTCATAAACAGGAAAGATACCAGTCATGTAGTGAATGGGACACACCAGACATTTTACACCTGTCACTAAATTGCTCAGCTGTTACATTTATTGGCACTGGGGCCCTGGTGTACTGCCTTCACATGTGTGTGTGTGTGTGTGTGTGTGTGTGTGTGTGTGTGTGTGTGTGTGTGTGTGTGTGTGTGTGTGTGTGTATGTGTGTGTGTGTGCGTGTGTGTGT
>JAXIVH010000531.1:27500-35000 GCA_036785325.1 Urophycis tenuis | reverse complement strand
TTGAAAAGGGGAAAATTCTAACATTTAATTGCCGCAGTTGTAACTTTATGAAAGAACGGCAATGCAATTTTCAAATTTTCACCTTTTCAAATAATGTGTCCTTCGCATTCAGTTTCATTCACTTTCTGCACACACCCAATTATAGACACCCATTTATGTTATGGAACATTGATTTGATTCATTGTGATTCACTGACTGAGGAACAGAGAATGGAGTCTTCCATTTTGGCTCGCCTCCTACAATAACTGTTCATTTCTCCGCTGAAATAGCTCTATCATTTATGTAGATTATTTGTGAGAGGAAGCATCAGAGGCGTTCCTATAATTGGGGCGACCCAGTATTTCCGAGCCGACTTTCCATTAGAGTTCATCTGGCGTCATGCAAATAGGCATTACCGCGTCCCGGTGATTTCCATGCCTCTAACACTGAGCTAATTGCTACGCTAAGCAGTGCCCAGCCAGGACCGAGCGGCTGTCGAGTCTCAGAGGAAACCTTCTCAGGACTCCTCCACACATAATTCCACTCGCAAGCAATTAAAACTTACCTCAACTCTCCAAACTTTGGAAAAGTCTCAAAAAGTTGTTCTTTCTTAATGAAAAGAGAACAAACGACACAGCGACCCCCCCACTGAAAGGCTCTAATTCCTCCTGCCATTGTTTTGAGATTAAATAAAGATTGTGGTCAGAGACGCTATCGACCGTCAGCAGCCTCAGTGTTCAATGAATCTCCAGAGCTTTTTATAGCCATTAGCAGTGTTTGTCCGTCTCCCCCGGTCGCTTTGGGTTTCATCTGCGGGCTCCGTCAAGCGGAAGCACTGATCGTAATCAATAGAAGCATTAATATTGTTTTCATCCCCCTTTGAAATTTGACCGCAGCCTTTCTACGATAGGCCGTAAAACTCCTCATCACGGGTTACCATGACGGCGCCTGGGCGGGGGAAACAGGAGGCGGGTTACGCCTCAGGACCGCCGTCATGAGATGAGGTCATGAGATGAGGTCATGAGATGGGGTCATGAGATGAGGTCATGAGATGAGGTCATGAGATGAGGTCATGAGATGAGGTCATGAGAGCGTCCAACAGGAGGTTCTGGTCAGAAGAAGTTGAACCACATGGCTGATTAGCAGCCTGAAGAAGGCCTCAGGTGAGCCGAGGTGGAGACAGGAGGCCGTAACAGGGACCTGGATGTTGAGACTGAGGGGGCAGGGGGAGGAACAGGGACCTGGATGTTGAGACTGAGGGGGCAGGGGGAGGAACAGGGACCTGGATGTCGAGACTGAGGGGGCAGGGGGAGGAACAGGGACCTGGATGTTGAGACTGAGGGGGCAGGGGGAGGAACAGGGACCTGGATGTTGAGACTGAGGGGGGAGGAACAAGGGAAGAGGCTACAGTTACCCATTTTTCATTGATAGTTATCTCTCAAGCAGGAGGGGGGGCACACCTGGACCTCAGACACTTGAGTGCACAGAGGACAATCGGTGCTTTTTATGACCTGCGGCCCGATGAAGGAACATTATCCACCTTTTAAGAGCTTTTAGTGGCAGAGTTTGACTAACAAATATGTGTCAGAGATAACAAGCTTCAATAGACTCTCCTGTACAGTGACTGATGAGACTTCCACAGGAAGGACCTGAACAACCAGCAGGCTGGCAGCTCGTCTTCAGGAAACACGTTTCACTTGATGGCTCACAACGTGGGATAATGTGGTTAACACAAAGGTTGAGATTAAGACAAAGATACACACACACACACACACCCGCACAAGCACACACACACGCACACACGCACGCGCGCACGCACGCACGCACGCACGCACACACACACACACACACACACACACACACACACACACACACACACACACACACACACACACACACACTCACACACACAGACCTGGTTGTTTGGTGGCATGTTACCCCATAGGCTGGGCCGTGCATGTGTCCATCTGTGACATCTAAGATGGAGGAGGATTACAGGTAGGGTTTCAGCTGGACGTCTGCTCCTGGCTGTCAGATAAGGACCTGATAGGAAAGCTGATTCTCTGACTCAGGTGGTTCTTTGTTTTTTTCCCTCGGATTCGAAACTGCATTTATACCGTGGTGGTATCACCCATCACGCATCACCCATCACCCATCACCCATCACCCATCACCCATCACCAATCACCATCACCCTTCACCCATCACCATCACCATCACCCATCACCATCACCCATCACCATCACCAATCACCAATCACCATCACCATCACCCATCACCCATCACCATCACCATCACCATCACCAATCACCATCACCATCACCATCACCAATCACCATCACCATCACCATCACCATCACCAATCACCATCACCATCACCCATCACCATCATCCATCACCATCACCAATCACCCATCACCATCACCCATCAATGATCATGTTAAGGTTTCAGTCTCCGGAGCAGGAGTAAGAGGAGCAAGAGTAAGAGGAGCAGGAGTAAGAGGAGCAGGAGTAAGAGGAGCAGGAATAAGAGGAGCAGGAGTAAGAGGAGCAGGAGTATGAAGAGCAGGAGTATGAGGAGCAGGAGTAAGAGGAGCAGGAGCTGCCCAGCGGTGTCAGGTTCTCCGTAGTGTTCTGGAGGTTCCTGTGGAACCCAGCCCTGTGGCCCGCTGACGTACAGACTTCAACATGCGAGATTGACTTCCATTTTGGGCAACAGCGCAGGAAAGAGTCAAGGTAATTTATGACTCAAGAACAGTAAACTCTGTTGTGTTGTTTTGTCATGCGAGAGACACATTTTAATTAGCCTCTCTTAATTATCCTTAATTATCTCAATTTTTTGTGTAGCCTCAACACGCTTTCTGTCAATATGACATCATTATGAACACTAGCAGCATGCTAGGGCTATTATTAGCAGTAGGTCTGAGCCGCGGAGGATGTGATACACGCTTCGACACCCTCCTGTCTGCAGTGTGGAAGAGCCTCTGATGTAAGGCCACTCGGATTCCGAGAGTGTAGATTTTCTGTACAATGGGAACCAAACCGCTTTGAGGTTCTCCGGGCGTCGCTATGTTATCGATTCACAACATAACGAGCTAGCATTCACTGGTGATACCTGAGTCCTCCCAGGAACACACAGGAACACGTCGCTGGACGCTAGTGAGGAACACTGAGGAACACACAGGAACAGACAGGAATACACAGGAACACGCAGGAACACACAGGAACACGCAGGAACACGCAGGAACACGCAGGAACACGCAGGAATGTGCAGGAACGCGCAGGAACGCACAGGAACACACAGGAACGCGCAGGAACGCGCAGGAACGCGCAGGAACACGCAGGAACACAGAGGAACACGCAGGAACACGCAGGAACACACAGGAACACAGAGGAACACAGAGGAACACGCAGGAACACGCAGGAACACACAGGAACACACAACACGCAGGAACACGCAGGAACACAGAGGAACACAGAGGAACACAGAGGAACGCGCAGGAACGCGCAGGAACACAGAGGAACACAGAGGAACACACAGGAACACACAGGAACACGCAGGAACATGTCGCTGGACGCTAGTGACCCACACAGGAACACACAGGAACACACAGGAACACAGAGGAACACACAGGAACACACAGGAACACACAGGAACAAGCAGGAACACACAGGAACACACAGGAACACAGAGGAACACACAGGAACACAGAGGAACACACAGGAACACAGAGGAACACACAGGAACACAGAGGAACACACAGGAACACAGAGGAACACACAGGAACACAGAGGAACACACAGGAACACAGAGGAACACACAGGAACACAGAGGAACACACAGGAACACACAGCCTCCTGCTGTCCCTGCGGAACAGCAGCCAGAAAGCTGCAAGGTGTTCTCTCAGTTGTTGTCAGATTCTTGGTCACTCCACTCAGCCTAGAGTAACATATACCCTATAGTAACATACAGTCTATAATAAGAAACAGTCTATAGTAAGAAACAGCCTGTCGTAACATACAGCCTAGAGGAAGAAACAGTCTATAGTAAGATACAGTCTATAGTAACAAACAGTCTATAGTAAGATATAGTCTATAGTAAAAAACAGTCTATAGTAACAAACAGTCTATAGTAAGATACAGCCTCCCATCACTATGGGCGTCTCAGTCTCCACAACCACAAAAGTACAGATAAGACAGGAAATCAGCGTTGGGTAACACATCCTATGATTCCCTCGTCTATGTCAGGTTGGGTTCTGTCTGCATCAGCTGACAAAACCCATCACCTCAATATCACATCATTTAGTACGAGCTGCATCTCCTCCTCGATATCACATCATTCAGTACTCCTCCTCGATATCACATCATTCAGTACTCCTCCTCGATATCACATCATTCAGTACTCCTCCTCGATATCACATCATTCAGTACTCCTCCTCAATATCACATCATTCAGTACTCCTCCTCGATATCACATCATTCAGTACTCCTCCTCGATATCACATCATTCAGTACTCCTCCTCGATATCACATCATTCAGTACTCCTCCTCGATATCACATCATTCAGTACTCCTCCTCGATATCACATCATTCAGTACTCCTCCTCGATATCACATCATTCAGTACTCCTCCTCGATATCACATCATTCAGTACTCCTCCTCGATATCACATCATTCAGTACTCCTCCTCAATATCACATCATTCAGTACTCCTCCTCGATATCACATCATTCAGTACTCCTCCTCGATATCACATCATTCAGTACTCCTCCTCGATATCACATCATTCAGTACTCCTCCTCGATATCACATCATTCAGTACTCCTCCTCAATATCACATCATTCAGTACTCCTCCTCGATATCACATCATTCAGTACTCCTCCTCGATATCACATCATTCAGTACTCCTCCTCGATATCACATCATTCAGTACTCCTCCTCGATATCACTTCATTCAGTACGAGTGGCTTCTCTTGTTTGTATGGCAGAAGTTCTGTCACATTCAGCAGGGAATCTTAAATAGCTATTTTAATAGCTTTTGAATTTAATTTAAACTATTATAATTTAAACAACTTGAATCTTATGGCAACGCAGTCTCTTCTCGCTGGTGTCTTTTATTCCCAAAGTTGATTAAACAGATTGATGCACACACACACATAATTCCATTTAATTTCAATACTGGTTCATGAAACATCAACACTAGTGACCACAGGCCACCACCAGGCCTTCAGAAGCATTCAGAGTGTGACAGCTGGACGCTGAGCCCACTAATACCTCCTGATAGCTTGTGATGTTTTCCTCTCCAAGAGGAGTCCAGCTGTTAGAACCACATCTGGGCTGTGTGGGCAGGCAGCAGTGGGGCAGAGGAACCCGGAGGACATCCTGGAGGGCTGTGAGATCCCCTCAGACGCACCGCGGGGGTCCGCTGCAGTCCTCCCAGTTCACACACACTTTGTGTGTCTGTCTTTGTGCACTGCGTGTGTGTGTGTGTGTGCACGTGTGTGTGTGTGTGTGTGGGTGTTTCCCTCCCATGTGGCACCTTGTGGGTCTTGTGTGTGCCCCCCAGGGTGAGCCGGTGGACTTAGGTGTGCATAAACTCTCTCCGCTTCGTCTCGCCCTTGTGTAGTAAATATTCCCACAATGGAGCAGCAGAGCGCAGCCAAAGGAGAGCTGGCCAGAGCAGAGGAGGGGGCCGGGGGGCAGCTGAGGTGGTGGAGGTGGGAGGGGGTGACGGTGGGTGGTGGAGGTGGGAGGGGGTGACGGTGGGTGGTGGAGGTGGGAGGGGGTGACGGTGGGTGGTGGAGGTGGGAGGGGGTGACGGTGGGTGGTGGAGGTGGGAGGGGGGTGGTGGTGGGTGGTGGAGGTGGGAGGGGGTGACGGTGGGTGGTGGAGGTGGGAGGGGGTGACGGTGACGGTGGGTGATGGTGGTGGGTGATGGTGGTGGGAGGTGGTGGTGGTGGGTGGTGGAGGTGGGAGGGGGTGACGGTGGGTGGTGGAGGTGGGAGGGGGTGGTGGGAGGGGGTGGTGGTGGGTGGTGGAGGTGGGAGGGGGTGACGGTGGGTGGTGGAGGTGGGAGGGGGTGGTGGTGGGTGGTGGAGGTGGGAGGGGGTGGTGGTGGGTGGTGGAGGTGGGAGGGGGTGACGGTGGGTGGTGGAGGTGGGAGGGGGTGACGGTGACGGTGGGTGATGGTGGTGGGTGATGGTGGTGGGAGGTGGTGGTGGTGGGTGGTGGAGGTGGGAGGGGGTGACGGTGGGTGGTGGAGGTGGGAGGGGGTGGTGGTGGGTGGTGGAGGTGGGAGGGGGGTGACGGTGACGGTGGGTGATGGTGGTGGGAGGTGGTGGTGGTGGGGGTGGTGGTGGTGGTGGGGGGATGGTGGACCACAACAAACCCTTCTTTGTACCTCATTAATAAGGAGGTGGTGCTGGTGGGGGGGGTCCGTGAAGGACAGCCCTGGGCCGGTGGAGGTCTCTCAAGGTACTTCATTGTGGAGGAAGACGCCGGGTCGTTCATATGCTAATGATTCCTGGAGCAGACTCCTTCAAAGGCAGTTTGTCGTGGGGGGGGGAGATGGAATGTGACAGCACCCAGCTCTGTTTAGATACAGCTGCTGTGATTGACTGGTTCAACATGGGAGCGAGGGAGGGATAAAGCTGAGCGAGGGAGAGAGGGAGGGAGGGAGAGGGAGAGAGAAAGAGAGGGAGAGAGACAGAGAAGAGACAGACAGAGAGAGAGGGAGGGAGAGATAGAGCCAGGCAGAGGAGTGGAATGTAGTGTAACGTAAAAGAGAATAAATGGATTGACAGTATAGAGAGGAAAAAAACAAGTCAATCTTCATGATTAAAATGCAAGCCTGCTCCGCTGGGATTGCATTTTTCAGAGAACAGCAAAATTATTATTGTTTGAAATGCAGAACAATAAAATGGATTCCTCTGATCCACATTTCTAATGAGCAACTTGTCCGGAATGTTCGTCATTCTTATTGCTAACTCTTATTAATAACTTATTTCAGTTTATTTGTGTTTTATTATCTGGGTCAGGGAAAATATGCTAATTTTCTCATTAAAACTTTTTGACAACATCCTCACGGAAGATGTCCAGAAAACGGAGTTAATATAGACTTCCTCTTCCACCGCAGACTGCAGTCCACGTGAAGTCTCATTTCATTTGGTTGCAGGCAGAGACGTCATTCATTTATTGCATTACTGCCTGACAAATAGAAAAAATAGCCCATATTTAACATATCTCACCCTTATTGAGGCCTGAGGACACGTCTGAACCGCTCACAAGGCCAGCCGTGAAAAGTGATCTTTCGGTGGCTGGTTGACCCACCATTAAGTCTGCATCAGATAAAGGTTATCATATAATGGTTTTCAGAAGACTATCAGGCAGTCACATGTGCAGAAACCACCAGACACGCACACACACACACACACACACACACACACACACACACACACACACACACACACACACACACACACACACACTCACACACGCACACACGCACACACACACACACG
>JAXIVH010000531.1:10000-17500 GCA_036785325.1 Urophycis tenuis | reverse complement strand
AGGAGGAGTTATCCTGTGTCTGCTGGAGCGCCTCTCCGACTGCGGGGCGGCCGGCCAGCGGTAGACGTCACCTTCGCTTTAAAATAGTTAATCTACTCCCGGGGGGGAGGGGGCGGGGGACAATGGGCTGTATAAGTAGCTCTCCTCTCCTTGTCTCTCTCTCCCTCCACAAGTGCCTCTCCCCTGGGCGGAGATGCACTGAGCCACATCTCAGGGATTAGCCTCTGCCGTTGTTGTCGTCTCCGCTGGCATCAGATAGGAGCCCGGGAGCTTCATATGTAAATACAGTAACTAGTGCATCGTGGGAAATGCATTCATTTATATAGGGCTCCGTGCTAATATGGAAATACATGCAGGATTAGCCCTCGCCGTGCTTTTAGATACCACTAAAGTTGGTATACACACTGGCTGGTATCCATGATATTACCATCCATTACCATACCGTGCCCTCAGGAAGTAGAAGCCGGCCGCGGCTGTGGGCTGTTCTCCAGACCCTGGAAACATTCAAATTGCTCCGTTTTCAATAACCGCTCATCAAACTCCTGGCCTCTCTCTGCCTGGCTTCAAATTATTATTTTTTTGCCCTCGTAGTAGAATGATTATGTGTCTTTAAAACTCAGCTATTAGGACACATTTAATGGCGCTAGCTCTTACAATGCCAGGAGGAAATGAATGGCTTGGCTTTCCTCAATGTCATTCTGTCTAAACGGAGGTCCCTGACTACAGCCTGCAGAGTCCACCAGCCCTGTGGTGCACCTCCAGCATGGGGCTGCTTCATCTGTCAGACATGTTTTTCACCCCTTACAGAAGCCAAAACTCTCTCATCACATCACATCACATAGCGTATGTTTCGTGATGCAGCTTCTGCAGCATCATCACCGTGTCTCTTTGTGACCTAAAGTCTTGTTCTCAGAGACAGGAAGATGGATTGTGTTGGCATCACTGTATTGTAGCAAAGATTGTCTGAGCTAATGCTCCGCCACCAGGCTCTGTTCACGGGGGGTCGTCCCTTTGGATTCATGTTAAATAGTGCATTAGTGTGATGAGCAACTCAGGTCGCTGCCTACAAGTAACATCAAATGAATAGTCCCTGCATCAAAACCAAAGCAAACTCTTCCCCCCAATCCTCATTTCAATGGGACTTTTTCAAATGCCTTGTGAGAGCAGTGTGTTTGCTCTGCGCTCGCTTGGGTTACCTCATCAAAGGCTCTGTCTTTGAAATCTGCCACCTTTGACCTTTCCCCTCGGCCGCTCCTCCGGCTCCGCAGCCCGTCTGAACCTCATGGCAGGCCGCTACGACACCAGGGGATTAGGGAGTGTTGTTGTCAGCCGCAGTGGATCTCCACAGCCAATGAGCAGACACTCAGCAGCGCCAAGGGGCCAATGTGGCCCTTTAGCTGCGGAGATGTTACTGAAGTGGGGCCGTTTGGTCCATTGAAGGCATTTTGGTAAAAATAAAAAGACTAAATACATTCAGACGCTGGTGGTGCAGCTGTCAAGCTGAGGATTGCGTGAACAACGTCTCAACTCGTGTGTCTGCTCTCGACGTTGTCTCTTTGCATTGACATCGAGTCGCTGACATCATTTCACAGAAAACTTATCTGAAGGAAAGTGAGTGAACTAGTGGGAGCAGTGCCACAGTTGATGTAGAACCTGAACTGGCTCCTAATCAACACCTCAGCTATGAAGGAGAATGTCAGGAAGGAGTTGTATGCAAGTGTGATTCTCTAAATATACATGTTGTCACTGTTCTGAAAGAAGACATTAGTGTTCAGGGTTACCTTCTGCACAATTCCTACATTTGACCTCCAGGTGCAAATTAGCTGCGTTGGTTGAGGTTGAATGATTGAAAAGCTCTGCTCCAGATTTAGAGTTACAGACATGCTCTATGGGTCCCAATAAAGAATGTATTGGGAAACTTGAGAAAGTTTGAGTCAGTACCTACAAGAAAACAAAAACTTAATGACTTCCCAGTTTATTTTAAGGCCCACGGACATAAGCGGCCTAGCAACTTCAGAAGGAGTACTTTGGCTAAGCTAGCTTGATCAGGGAATTAGCTCTAGGCATTGTCTGACAAGTTAGCTTCTTCGTCTTGTGTTTTTTCCCTTAAAAATGGCATGTCTGTGGAATTAAACGCACAAACAGTTAAATGGTTTAAGTTACCGGATGAGCAGGCTGATCCTCTTATGTCTTTAGGGGGGGGTGGGCTGAACAATCTGCGCAGAGCAGAGATCTCATTGTTACAGTCGCTGTAGTGGAATGGCGGCATCGTTAAGACTCTCTCTCTCTCTCTCTCTTGCCCGTCCTCTCTTTTTATAGATAGCTGTAGGCCTGTTGACACACACGGAGATGGAGAACGTCTTTGTGTCCTTCAGAAAGAGAAGCTGTGCTGGTGGCACCTAATGGTTTGGACAGGGGGGAAGGATGAAGAGATCGATTGACGGACAGACAGACAGACAGACAGACAGATGGAAGTAGGATGAGAGGGAGGGATAAAGCTCCCCTGGGACTCGTCAGAAGGAGAGAAAATGGGCAAAGTGTGGAAAAAAGAAGAAAGGAAGATGTTGCCTTTGCTCTTCATCCCTCCTTGCCCTAGCTTCCATCCTTCCATTCCCTGACTCTCTCTCTCTCTCTCTCTCTCTCTCTCTCTCTCTCCTTCTCTTTCAATATCCTCCACCTACCCTCTGTACTCTCTTTCCCTCTCCCTCTCTCTCTCTCTCTCTCTCTCACCCTTTATCCTCCCCTACTGTCTATACTCTCTCTCTCTCACCCTTTATTCTCCCCCTGCCCTCTATACTCTCTCTCTCTCTCTCTCTCTCTCTCTCTCTGTCTGATCTTAGCTGAGGCAAACTTGCCGTTACCTTTTAGCTTAATGCGTATTTGAACCCTGAGCAACACACGCACGCACGCACGCACAAACACACACACACACACACACACACACACACACACACACACACACACACACTCATCTGCTCTCTATCTCCTTGATTTCCCCCAGTCCCCCACTCTCTCACTTTCTCCCCACCTCCAATTTGCCCTCCCCCCCACTTACCCACTCCTTCATCTTCAATTCCATTAAGTCGATTTATACACACACACACACACACACACACACACACACACACACACACACACACACACACACACACACACACACACACTCATTAATCACATTTTCTCCTTGAATTTAATCTGCATGTCAATCTGGAGTGGAGGTGGAACACAACGAGGGACCAGGCAGGAGGAAGAACAAACACATGGATGATGTTTAGCTCGGCGTTCAGGGATGAAGTGCAGTCACTGCAGCTCACTGCAGCTCACTGCAACTCACTGCAGCTCACTGCAGCTCACCCTGACGCTGCTCAGCTCGGGAGGCTCGGTCTGCATGAGGAGAACCAGACTCATGGTTATCTACAGGGCCAGATGGATAGGACAGGGAGGGAGAGGGGGAGAGGGAGAGGGAGGGAGGGAGAGAGGAGATGCAAAGAGAGACAAAGAAATGTCCACAGTTCCCACAGTGAAGTAAAACGCAAAACACACTTAGCGGTGAAATGAAGAGGTCTAAAAAGCGAGCGGTGTGAGGCTGGGAGGGGGCTCTGTTCCAGGACAGCCACAGATGAATTGCTTTGACAGCACATCAGGGTGAAGCCTGCCAGAGGATGCAGTCACAGCCAGGCTACGCACTCCTCTGGGGATAGGACACGCTTAGTTAGTATGCACGTACTGTACACACGTGTGTGATTACACACGCACACACACGCTCACACATACACACACACACACACACACACACACACACACGCGCTCGCACACGCATACCTGAACAGTTGAGTGACATCCTCACCTTCTGGAAATGAACAGGTTGTAAGAGGAAATAGAATATAAAACCCAAGAAAACTACGTGTCCCGCAGCAAACCTACATCTCTGTGTCCCGTGGCGCGCCCTGGGTCACGCGTGACGTCCTGTCCACGCGTGACGTCCCGTCCAAACACACTGCGCTGCTCGCGTGTTCAAAGGAGGCAGGAAGTTGTCTCTCACGGTGCTGGTCATCAGACTTCATGAAGTCCTCTGACATTCTGGACTCTTCATCCACATAAACACTTATGATAGATGTGTCTGGGCTCCCTAATATGGAGACGCAGACTGTCGGTTCCCATCACTCGCAATGCATGCGTGTGCTTTTCAAGGTCTCGTTCGGCACACAATACAGTGTGCTGAAGCTTGACCTGTACCAGGCCTAAATGAAGGGAAGGTCTAAGTAGTACCCATGCAGTGGGTATAGCTTCAGACACACACACGCACACACACACACACACACACACACACACTGGCACAGTCAATCACTCGTGCAGCTGCGCCGTGCTACACAGCTAGCCTTCCTCCCAGTGTTCTTCAGTGGACTTTCTTCACACTCCATCTCCTCTTGTCATCATCGCTCCGTCTGACCAATCAGAACAGTGCTGTGCAGGCCCCACAGAGCTCTCTGCTCTGGCTGCCTTCACGTTTATCTCCCCCTGTCCCTAAAGTGACAGGAAGTTGTAAACGCGGGTCTTTAGATGTTCCCAGATAGGCGTAATGGACCAAGGGTCAAAAGGTTGACATGAAAGAAAACTTCTCGACTGGTGTCGAGGAGTTTTTTTCAGTGTGTTTGTTTTTGATTTACTGCCGCTGCGTAATTGAAAGAAGGAGCAACGCCCCCGAAGAACAAGTCTCAGCATCAAGCTGCCGTCGCAGCGTGTTAGCATGTTGTGTTAGCCTGTTGTGTTAGCATGTTGTGTTAGCCTGTTGTGTTAGCATGTTGTGTGAGCATGAAGCGAGGGTCTGGAAGCCCCCATGTTACCAACCGAGAGCACCCCGATCATGAGCCAGATGTCAAGGACACACACTTAAGTAATATGTCTTTTTTTAATAAGAAAAGCAATATGTTGACAATTAGGCTGCGGTGGTAAACGTACGTCTGCTGCTGCCAGTCGGAGAGTTAAACCTTCAGACTCCCTTCACTCAGCTGCACTCATCCCAGAGTCAGATCTCCCTTCACTCAGCTGCATTCATCCCAGAGTCAGATCTCCCTTCACTCAGCTGCACTCATCCCAGAGTCAGATGCAGGGCTCCATTTGTCCCGCCCCACCTGCATCAGGCCGTATTCATTGATCTAGCCCTGGATCACAGGACCCTGGATCACACTTAAAGTCCTCCGAAGGCTTCGAAGGCCCATGTGAGACAACATGCTTCACTCTCACAGAGGGCAGAGGAGAACTCCTACACACGGCGAGAGGAACCCGGACCTGAGGAAGAACCTGAAGAGAACCTGAAGACAGAGCATTGACTTTCCCTTTCCTCTCACCTTCTTCGTCCCGGTCAAATCACGGTTCAGCTTGGACCACCAGAAACACAGCAGCAGGGAGTGTAGCGAGGTCCAGGGAGGTCCAGCAGGTCTAGGGAGGTCCAGGGAGGTTCAGGGAGGTCCAGCGAGGTCCAGGGAGGTCCAGCAGGTCCAGCAGGTCTAGGGAGGTCCAGGGAGGTCCAGGGAGGTCCAGCAGGTCCAGGGAGGTTCAGGGAGGTCCAGGGAGGTTCAGAGAGGTTCAGGGAGGTCCAGGGAGGTTCAGGGAGGTCCAAGGAGGTCCAGGGAGGTTCAGAGAGGTCCAGGGAGGTCCAGCAGGTCCAGGGAGGTTCAGGGAGGTCCAGGGAGGTTCAGGGAGGTTCAGGGAGGTCCAGGGAGGTCCAGGGAGGTTCAGGGAGGTCCAGGGAGGTTCAGGGAGGTCCAAGGAGGTTCAGGGAGGTCCAGGGAGGTTCAGGGAGGTTCAGGGAGGTTCAGGGAGGTCACTGTCCTCTGCAGAACGCTGTCTCCTCATGTGAATCGATCGGTCCCTCACACGGGAGACACGTACAGCCCTGGTCCACGCACACCACCCCGCTGACTAAATGCAACAGTTCCTTTAAAAGGATTACACGACACAACCCATACAAGAGGGGAACATCACCAAGACGCCATGACAACGCTCGCAAAATTACTTATTGGAGAACCGTCACCAGCGCTTAGGAGAGAGTTGCTACAGAGGGCCGGAGTGGGGAGAAATATGCATCCAGAATAAGGGCCTGGTTTGGTGAATTGGTTGTGGAGGCCTGGGAAATCACGGCTGTTCAGGAGAAAGTGGTTTTGACAAGATAAAAATACTATATGACGTCATAAATATAATATATGAGATATATTTCTTCACAGGCTGTTAGCGTCCCAATTAGCATAATGCAGTTTACGCTTGTGCTAGCTAACAAACTAAGAATGAACTTAAATTGCGGAAGGCTCTTGCATGAGTGTTACATCATCACTGGACCAGGAGGACAGGAGCCAGGGTTAATGTTCCCCCTTATGCTTCTCATTAACATAACACATGTTAACTACCCCCAATGTACGTTCAACAGTCTTTTAAAGGGATGGCTGATTGGACTTCTGGATCCCAGGACAATGTTTCTCTGTGTTGATTTTTTGGTATGGTCATTTACATAAATGCAATATGTGACATGACATGTGATATCATGTCACATATTACATGTATCTTACTATTACATGTTTCATGATATGATTTTACTGCCGGCCATTTGAATCCTTTTAGTTATTTGGCACAAAACACACACTCTCCATTACCAGTTCAATTATTAGTTCTCACTGCATATGGACATAGGAAAGTTAGATTAGATGTATTTTTATGAAACACACTTTACAGTTCCAGCCAGACGAGGGTTTTAAACTTTCAGCTTGGATTACTCAGGACTCACAGACCCTAAGCCTTCAAAAGGGCAAGGAAAGCACAAAACAAAAGGACAAAGCTTGATGTTAGTGCACTCAGCAGTTATAAATATGATATAAAGTATTCATAAATGTCACCGGCTCCATGTAAGTACACATCGATAGTACGTTTGATTTGAGGATGGAGACCTATTTGTTCATTGATAATGAGCAATATGTCCATGATGGCGAGCATGTCAGCTGGATGTCCACAGCCATCATTGTCTCCACTCAGCTGGTTGGTGAGTGTTTGGACTGCATGAAGACTGTCTCATTCATTCACAGGCTTTTTATTTGAGATGCTAGCAAACAACTCAAAGTGTGTGATTGTAGTGCTTAGCTGGACCAGTGTCTCCAGAAAGGCTGCGGTCGTGTTGCAGTTTTGTTCGAAGCAGACACAAATGATAACTTACACAGTCTTTTTCTTCCTGATATACTTCTCTTTTTTCCTCACATTTTGATGTATTCAAATGATTGTTTAATATTTCTGGGATGATTCCGCCCCATGCAGCAGCCCCTCGTCTCACCCAGGCTTACCAGCAATTACAATATTTGCGCCTGCCTGGGCGTTTTATTTCCTTTGTATTCCGCGGGCTGGTCTTGCTGTATATCCGTGCTCTGGCTCTGTAACAGCTTGTACTACACAATCCATTTCCACCAAGATACGTTTGTTTGGCGCGCCACAGCGAGCAGACCTCCCCGTCTCCCGTCC
>JAXIVH010000530.1:72500-77473 GCA_036785325.1 Urophycis tenuis | reverse complement strand
CCCACACACACACACACCGAACCGACGTTCGCCGCGACAACGTCACCGCGGGCTTCTTCTCTCCGTGTCATCAAATCAGCCGAGCGTCCCGTGGTCTCCGGCGAGAGAACACGCGTGGACGCTCGCAGCGCGGCGATGACTTTGACGGAGAGAAGCCGAACCGGTCGTCAGGGGGCTGGAGATGACCGGCGCTCCCAGGACAACGCTGACTTGAATGTTCCCCACCGTGTGTGGAGACGCTTTGGGTAAGACGGCTTTATTCAAAGTATGACAGGCGGTTAAGCTTTTTTTTTGGTGACGCGGCCGCCCTTGTGTTGTGAGAATAGGCCACGGAACGAAACTGAGCGCTGCCTGGCTTTTGTTGAAGTACACTTTGTTCAGAATTGGAGGATCCTGAAACAGGACGAGGTATTGCACTTGTCGTTTTTCACCCGTGGAGCGTTTATTGCCCTTTTCATGTTGTCCTGTCGGTAACTATGATTTTATTTAATTTTTGCTGTTTTCTTAGACAAGGCACTCGGGGCAATAGATTATTATATTACCAGGTCGATGCGATTACAAATAAAACCGAAATAGCTATCAAAAAAACAAATGAGTGTCTGGTACTAAACGGCGTTTTGCGCCGTTGCATTTCCACGTGTTGGTGGTTTGCGTTGCTCCGCCCGGGCCCTCTCCACCCACCGGTGATGTTGTAGGCGTAGTGGAAGCAGTTGGAGTTGTATCTGCAGGGCTCCGTCCTCCCGCGTCTCCGGACACGTCTTGTCCTTGCCGGGCTGGCGGAGAGGGTAGGCGCTCCTCTCGCGGGTCCGGTTCCCGCTGCACGGGCTGCACGGAACGGAGCAGAACAGAACAGAACAGCGTGTGTGTGAAGACTCGCATTCATCTGTGGATCGGCCCCGGGTCGGGGTTGAGGGGTGTTGGGGTTACGGGTTCGCCTTCTCTGGTCTTCCATAGCCAAAGGAGGGTGAGTCTCTTTAAAAAATAAAAAAAAAAAGTGTACGCACAAACCTTGCGTCGCGTAATGAAACAACACAATGAACACACGCGCACAAATACCGTGGATTTTCGTCGTTGCCTTTCTTTCTCGGCTAAGCGCTAACGGCTAGCGACGCTGAATTAATTCCACGCCCTTATTTGGTAATTTCTTTGGCTGTTTTCCCATGAGCCGAGTGAGAATAACCGCCTAATATATTCAGCATCAAGTCATTTCCATTTAAAAAAAAAAATAAAAAAATGAGTTCATAAGAGACTTATTCCATATCTGTGGTTAATTGCTACTCCCTACAGAGAACTGGTAGAGCCCTCTAGGGAGCGGTCTTCCAGCTCCATAATTTCCCACTGCGTTTCTCACAGTCAAAGTCAAAGCTTCAGTCAAATGTTAAAACATTTATATTTTATTCAATGTACTTCTTCCATTGCTCCTCCTGAGTACTCTCTCCTGAGTAGGTCTCCACTGATTTTCTATGCTTATGCTAACTACTTATGATCAATGACTACTGGATACAGCGTTTTGTTTATGCCTTTTGTTATGAAAAAAAAAAAGCATGCCTTTTTTAATTAACCTTTAAGGCTTGATTTTTTTTTCTGTTACATTTGCCTTTGGGTGGGCGGTTTCCACCACAGGGCTCAAATGTGGAACAGTTTGACAACTCATTCACTTCTACTTCCTTTGTGTCATTTGAGTGCACGTTCCACCCTGAGGGTATACCGTTCAGGAAAAAAAACAAAAAAAAAACAAAGCCATATGTTAGAGAGGCAAGAGTCTCATTAAAACAGCAGGAGAATAAAATAATAACTCCCATAAACGTGGGAGCTTTGTCTGTTTCTATGCAATTATCTTTGAATGATTCAATGCACACAAGCGCGCACCCAGACAACTCCCAACTGCCGCGGACAGATAGCGCCGATATAAAAAGCCGCACCACAGCTCATTGACTTTCAACTACAAGCCCTTCCTCTTTGGGAGGAGAACAGGCTGCTCCTTCAGAGCACCGGGGCAACCGGCTAGTAAGACTTATCTTCCGCCGGTCTGCTTGCCCTGCAACATCACCGTGGCAGACCCGTCGTTGGTGTTATGAGCAACACCTGTGTTTGTCTGGGAAAACGGCCCCGCTGTCGACCGAGGCCTGGAAGTGACTCGCTGCAGACAATGCAGACGTGTGCGCATCACGGCTGCCATGCAATTCTGCGACCCGTTTGGTGCGTCGGTCGCGCAACGTCCTCGCAAGCGAACCCGACGCGTCCGCAGACCGCGTCCGAGTTTCTTGTCAGATGCAATACTGACAAGAAACTCGGGGGGGGGGGGCGATCGTGTGAAAAAAAAAAAAACAGTGACCTCGAGGTCCGAGTCGAGGAAGTTATTATTAGCATGGCGGAAAGTTTGGAGGAGAGACTGCCGGACCCTAGTCCACAATTTCTCCACCCCTGTATGATCACAGTCTTTTATATGCATAGCAATAAGTATGCATGTCAGACTAGCTGGCGACAGGATCGTGTTGGTTACGTTTGCTGTTCATTTACATGAGCACGCAATACACATACTTTCGTACGACTTCCGGATCTGATATTACTGTGGAGACAGTAAGTGGTAAGTAAGTATCCACAAGTGGAGACCTCCCACTATCATGCGCTTTGGCCACGTAATGATGCAGCAAGTCTGCACCAAGCGGCAACATTCCATGCTGAAAAATGAAGCCCATGCGGAAGTGCAAAAACTTGCAGTTCCTCGACTGGCCGCTTGAGGCTGGCTGCAGAAAGGAGTCAACTCCCATAGACACCCATGGTTAAAATGTTCCAACTTTACAGCCAAAATAAACATGTCTACAGCCTGGTTCAAAAAACGGTTTTTGGTGTCTTTCAGTAGTGTTCGAGTCCATGACAACTGTGAGGGGGGTGAATTTTTTTAGAATCCATTATTTTAATGCACAGAGAAGGATTTATTTTATGAATAATTAAGGGCGTGGTCAACTTGATTGGCAGCTGTCATATGTCATCACGGCATGACCTTCACGGATTCGAAGGCTTTGATTGGTCTGGCCGGAGGTAGGCGGGCTTAGAACACAGACTGAAATGTCCAAGATGGCGGCGCCCAGAAGCTCAATTTAGGCTTCATCTCCGCTGTTAAGAATGTCTATGGGTGACGTCACGGAGGGTTTGTCCATATTTATATACAGTCTATGGTCTGCACAGCAGGAACACAGCGGGTCTAACAGGAAGTCTCTCGGCACTCTGAGGCCAACCGTGCATTTACCAGCGGGCAGGCGCTCCAGGAGCCCCAGTCGGACAGGACGCAGTCCTCGGGGCAGGGCAGGCGGCTGTCTCGCGCCCCCCAGGGACATCTCCTCGGGGTCGCACAGGTAGTCCTCCACCTGGTCGGAGGGCCCGTCGATGGTGTTCAGCATGCACCTGCGTGAGTCACAACGGGCGTCGACACTCAACTCTGTTACAACGGCTTGTAATGACGGGCCACGAAGCTGAAGGGTAAATAGTTTGGATTTCAACTTTGCAGTCGTGGCACGGTTTTATTTATAACAACGAGGGAATGCGGCACCCAGCCAACCGGATCCCAGACGTGTCCTCAGGGAACATCAGAAAGATCAGACAACCTCTTTCAGGGAATATCTCCCACGCTGACTGCGCCTCTGCTTATTTGTGTGTTTGCTTGAATGTCATCTGTGCACAGTCAAGTGCACGTTGGGAGAGCACGCGGACAGACATGTGAGTAAAGGTGAACTCACCTGACTTTTCTGGTCTGCACACCTTCACCGCAGTTCTCCTTCAGGTCCACGTTGCTGACCTTCCACACGCTCCAGGGTTCCGCCTGCCACACATACTGTCCACAGTCACTCAGACAGGGCACCACCTCATAGACCTGGCGTGAGATTCAAACACACACACACACACACACACAGCGGTCAGGGTAACTGCACCACCCATGGATGTAGCAATGTTCATTTTTGTACGTTTATATGCATTTTAATGGGAACATTTGATTTCGTGGTTCTTTTTTTTTTTTTGCTCAATTGTTCGAATGATGTACTCACCTGAGCCTGGAGATTAGAGGCGATCAAAGGACGACAAAAGGAAAAATAGAGAGAAAAATAAAATGATTACATTATGTTTGGGTTCCATAGTTCATCAGAAACAGAGTGACCAGATCTCGATGATAGAAATACACGCGGCAGAGAGAGGATTTGTCTGGCAAGGTCACCCCCCACCGCTGCAAGTCTTTAATCCCAACATGAAATTACACTACGGCAAAATGACTTAGCTGGCAAAAATAAAAATCCAGTCACTTGTGCACAGCTGTGAGGGCTTAATTCTATCCATGGAAGCCTGTGTGTGTGTGCGTGGGTGTGTGTGTGTGTGTGTGTGTGTGTGTGTGTGTGTGTGTCTGTGTGTGTGTGTGTGTGTGTGTGTGTGTTTGTGTGTGTGTGTGTGTGTGTGTATGTGTGTGTGTGTGTGTGTGTGTGTGTGCGTGTGTGCGTGTGTGCGCGTGTGTGCGTGTGCGTGTGCGTGTGTGCGTGTGCGTGTGCGTGTGTGTGTGCGCGTGTGTGCGTGTGTGCGTGTGTGTGTGTGCCTGCTCATCTCTACCGACCTGGTTGACATGATCCAGTTTGGGGCATGGCCGTCCACCATTGTAAGGCTTCTCCCTTAGCCACTTGGAGCGAACTTTGACCCCGCTGCCACAGGACTTGCTGCAGCGTGACCAGTTGGACCACTCGCTTAGCTTACAGTCAGACGGGCAGGGGATGATGCACGCCTCCTCGATGTAGCCTGTGGCAGAACCACATCACAGCATGACAATGACTTCTGGATTCGATAGCACCTTAGCTTCACTAAAACACCCTAGAACACCCCTATTTCATCTACCAATTGCACTGTCCATCTCAATGATGACTACTATGTATGTATATAGGTTTTCATTTTTTCATCTGATCTGGTTCTAAGAGCTCGCATATAATTTCCTTTTA
>JAXIVH010000530.1:30000-62500 GCA_036785325.1 Urophycis tenuis | reverse complement strand
TACCGGGGGGAAATACGCCCAAATCAAGACAAGCTATTGATTACGTTCCACATCATGGGTGCTGCGCTGCCGCCCACGCTGCCTGGTGAGGGACTGTGGGGACCGTTCGGTCTTTATTTGTCATTCCCATATTTTTTAGATACAGGAACGTACACACACACACACACACACATAGGAGATAGGACATAGGAGCAGAGGGCTGCTATGATCAGCGCCCCGGGGAGCAAGTTGGGGTTCAGGGTTCAGTGTCTTGCTCAAGGACACTTCGACATGCAGACTAGTTTTTGGAAGTGGGGATCAAGGGGATCGAACCGCCGACCCGACCCTATGGTTAGTGGACGACCCCGCTCTGTCCACCCGCTCTACACACTGAGCTACTGCCGCCCGCCCCCAGACTGGGTGACTGTGTGGGTCACAGGCGCTACGGGGTGTGTACGCCGTGTGCAGAGGTTTGCACTCGGGACGCCACGCACAATGTGTGAGGTCATGGAAACTAGGGACACGAGTCGCCAACACAACATTTGTGCAAATTAACAAAGAAGTGATTTTTTTTCAAAATGAGTGATTTTCGTTTTTTTTTGCAGAATCTGTTAGTTGAAATCACAGAGAAGCCTCTCCATGTTTCAGATAACAGTATGGGTTTATTCAAAAGTATACATTTTGTGTTTGAAATCGGGTGTGCCCATAGAGAGAGGTGACAACTGCAAATCTTTTTGGAGGCCTTTTCTCAGTTTTAGCTTTTCTGATGTGTCTGCTTTCAAATGGCCACAACTTCTCCAAATATCATCAGATTTACATGTGTTACACGTCATTGGAACGCGTAGAAACTACATGTCCAGAAACAGGGAATAACTAAAAATGCCCCAGCGACGACCCCAGCGACGACCCTAGTTTCCATGACCTGACACACATAGTGCGGCGCGGGACACATTTTGAAAGCTCAGTGCAGGAGAGGGCGGGATGATAGACTGCACTCCCGTAAATTAAATATGAGTGTAAAGTCAAATATACAAATGATTAATGTGGGGCCTAGCGTAGATCATTTTTGCTGGAGATTCTTTTTTGGCAGGAAATAAAAACAGTTTTACGCAGCCTGAAAATTGTGGATGTAGTCGTTTGGGGTTGGCCTAATCTCGCGCATTTGTGTTTAGAGAACAATTCCTTTCCGCTACAGAGCGTGAACATCCGTCCTGCCTGCCGTCTGGAGGGCGTTTGCGGGACTAAACATTACAGTTCTTTGCGTGAGCGGGACTGAACGTTGTGGCCCGCGCAGACCTCTAGCGTGCAGGTCGGAGCGCGCGGCGAATTAATAGACGGCGTGTTGCACAGCGTTGGTGGTTTGAGTCACGCTGGGATGGGGATTTGTGTGAGAATAATGTTAGCTTTATAGGTGCTTTGGCGTACTTCTTTTGAAAAATACATAGTTTGAAGCCCCGGCATGTATGTGTTGAACATCCGTCCCTGTTTGTGTGTTTGAAGTGGAAATGTGTGGCGGCGTACATTCTCAGAGATAGACGCATCTGCACAACAACATCCATATTCAACTGCCTTTGAAGCTCTACGGTGGCTCGTCCTGGTTCTCAACACAGTTGTTGGGATTTCTCACTCCATCGGGGCCCAAAAACAACTCAGCACCAGCAGCCAGTAGACGCATATACAGTATGCAAGCAAAGTAAATGAAAGACAAATTCAAAACCTAACTGCGCAAGAATTGTATATCTTTTGTGTGGATGTCAGTGAAATAAACGGTGGTTCACCATGCCTTAGATCATTCAACACACACAAACACACACACCATTTGGGCTGGAACAATTCCCCTCCTCTCTCTCTCTCTCTCTCTCTCTCTCTCTCTCTCTCTCTCTCTCTCTCTCTCTCCCTGTCTCTCTCACTCTCGTTAACCCTTGTTAAATTGAACATCATGCACACAGGGCAACATCCCTCACCCAAGTTCCTAGATGACTCAAACTGCCTAAACGATGACGATGATGCTCATGATGATGATCATCATGTTTGAGGAAAACCAAATCCTAAAAGGCCTTTTTTTTTTAAAACTTTATTGTGGATAAAAGTAAGGTGGCTGAGTTTGTGCCAAACAAACTGCATATCCAAAATGCTCTGCAAATCAAAGAACATCTATACACACACACAAAACACAAATGCAAAAGCCACCACACAGATGCAAAAGTCGCAACATGACTATTATTGCCAGCAAAATATTGTTATGTCATTATAATAATATAAAACATTACATATACAGTATAGGATAACATTGCCTCAACATTTCGAGGAGGTACGTTCTTGTTAGTTTGAACATTTTTATGCAGATTACAACGTAGGGTTATTGCCCTTATGTGGAGTCAACCTGCATTCATAAACAATTTTCCAAGGTTTATGTGGTTCACGTGGAAACATCATATTCTTATGATGATAAGCCTGGCACAAGTGAAGGTTAAGCTTCAAAAATGACTTACATTTTCATTAGGCTCAGGCTATCCACATCTATAGTGTATCTGCATAGTATAGAAGTAAATAGATTATCTCATAAAAGTTGTGTTGTGGCTTTTGCATTTGTGATGTGGCTTTTGAATTGGATCATGATCCGAATCACAAATCCACCAAGTAAAACAAGAAGAAATAGAAGAAGATGTAAAGATGGACTACAATTGCCCTCTGTGGGTTCAATGTATTGCTACTACCTGAGCTACCTACTGTTTGCTGTTTTGGGTTACCAGCTAACGCCAATCAAAGGCTATGGCTCCACCATCCTAAATCTGACTGGAGCAAGTAGGAGCGCTATGTGCGCAAGAGAGTGACAGCCTGAACAGCGATAAAGCCCCACCCCTCAGTATATAACACCCCTCAATAAATATTTTAAAAAAAGTGTCTGCCAGGAGTAGGACTTGAGGACATTCTGTAAAATGTTGGACGAGTTCAATGCGTTTCTTCCATCAACACAGTTGATGGAAGGTGCATGAAGGTGCTGTCGTTACCTGCTTGGCACGTGGGCGGGCAGGGGCTCCAGTCGCTGTAGGGCGTCACAACGCAGTCCCGCTTGCACGGCAGCAGGCAAGGCCTGACTGTGTCTGGACGCAGGCTCTCCGGACACCTGCAGGAGGAAACAGCATTCAGGCGTTCAGCATGTCACTCGACGGCATGCTGAAGCACAGACAGACACACACACACACACACCCGCCTGCATGCATGCAAGACACTCACCTGCATGCAAATGGGTGCGCACCGTGTGACAGTGTGTGTGTATGTGTGTGTGTGTGTGTGTGTGTGTGTGTGTGTGTGTGTGTGTGTGTGTGTGTGTGTGTGTGTGTGTGTGTGTGTGTGTCTGCATTGTGCCATCCCTTGCCATCCACAGCAGGGTGATAAACACATAGGTGGTCATTAAGGCATTGTTGCGCGACATTGGCTCATGATGTCATGATATTGCATTAATGCACCCGTAGTGTGCTTCAGTGCCTGAGTGGCACACCGACAGACAGACAGACAGACAGACAGACAGACAGACAGACACACACACACACACACACACACACCCCATCTGTGGCTGTTTTTCAGCTGTGATGCCACATTCAATTGCAATTCTTTATATGACTGAGCAAGAGTGAGATAGTGAAGGACTTGTTTGTGCGTGTGTGTGTGTGTATGTGTGTGTGTGTGTGTGTGTGTGTGTGTGGATGGCGTATGTAAGAGAGAAGGATATGGCGGCGTATCGCTGCCAAAAATCATGAGCGAAAATGACTTTGAGCGCATGCACAACCAACACATCTGTGCACAGGAATCATTATTGTAAGCATTGTAACTGCGCTCGAATGTCTCTCTGATGGCGAGAGCAATAACATCGCCGGTGAGGGAAATAATGACGCCACAGACGCCGCCGTGTGCAAAAAACGCTGTCTTTGCCCTCCTGCTTGCAAAGTGTTTTCCTGTTTTTCCTGCTTGTGCGGTAGAGCTTTTTTTTTTTTTGGACTGAGTGGGCGGAGCCAGCCATGCCAATTGTATCCCTGAATGTGATTGGCCATTGTGTGCCTAAATATCATTGGTTGGTCTTCTAAGCCATCACATTTAGACGTTTATTTTCTCAGATTCCCGAAAAAACAACTGCGGAAACTCCTCATGTCGGGAGCTTTTTACCTTTTTCTATTTAGTTTTTAACATTATATATAACTACAGATATGCAAATACACTGATTTATGAGACTTCATTAGATGATCATTACACCAAATAACTACGTTGCAATAAATGCAGCGATGCAAAGCAGTATTGTTTTGTGATCAGCATTTTTAAGGTATACAGTATATATATATGTATATATATATATATATATGTCCTGGCCTGTTGACGCCTGATGCTCTTCTGTTATCCATGACCCGCATGGTGCCATGCGTTCTTTACTGCTGTCTGAGGTGGAACACTGCTCTACCGTTCTCCAAAGCATGTTCTGAGGTGTCAGATCTCGGAGCACCGTCCCTGTGTAATCATGAAAACGTTCGAAAACATTCGCTTGATATTAAAGTGGTCCACTTTAAGAGGCGTTTGGACCGGCCACGTGTGTCACCAATCGCATTCGGGGACGCCATGGTCGCAGCTGGCTCCGCCCACTCGCCGCCAAAATGAAAAAAAAAAACGCAGGAGAAAAGACCATTCGAGTGAGCAGGAACGCACGGCTGCAGTTGTGCGCACGCACGGGGGCGTCGTTTTTTTCGCGGCTTCACTTTGTGCGCTCGATGAATGATTTCCTCCTGGCGGGCTACACTGTTGTTCTCCTGAGCAGAGAGATGCTGCCCGCGAGTGCAGTAAAAGTGCTCGCAATAACATTTTCTGTGCGCCGCTGTGTTAATCACGTGCGCGCGCAGTCATTTTCTGCTCGGGATTTTTCTGCCGGTGATATGCCGCCATAGAAGTAGAGACAGTGTGTGTGTGTGTGTGTGTGTGTGTGTGTATGTGTGTGTATTACTCTGAGTCTGTGAGAGTGAGAAAGAGAGACAGAGTGTGTCTGAGAGGGAAAGGCTTGGGGTGTGGGGGTTGGGGGGGCTTATACAAGAGGGATTCATTTCCATAACCAGCACAGGAGGGGGGTTTCTGCTAGGTGTACTGCAGTGGTGTGTGTGTGTGTGTGTGTGTGTGCGTGCGTGCGTGCGTGCGTGTGTGTGTGTGTGCGCGCGCACGTGCGGGCGTGCATGTACGTGTGTAGTGTGGCCGCAGAATAATGCTGCCACTCTGTTGAATAAATAAATAGATAATTCATTTCCCCCACCAGAGGCTTTGCGGGGAGAGACCCAGATGCTGAACAGAAAAAAAAAAAAAAAAAAAAGAAAAAAAAAAAAAAAACCTGTCTGGCAGTTGATCAGCGCGAGTCAGACGCTCAGGATGAATACATCATTGGATCTGCGCTCTCTATGAAAAAATGAACAGCATCATTTGGGTCAGAGTTATAAGAGTAGGTAGAAGATAAAACCCAGATGAGTTACAGAGCGACAGCATGCCTCTTTGGGTGAGCCCGGCGCGGTGTGCGGCCGTGTCACCTGCACGAGGATCATGGCACATTTGCATGAAATGAACAGGAGCACTGGGTGGGGGCTAAGTACTGGTGACAGCCCCCCCCCCCCTGCCCCCTCCTGCCCCCTACTCTGTCTGCCAAGGACTATCTGTGTCCCTTTGTTTGTGTCTCTCCCTGTAGCCCCGGCTAGGCAGCGATGTGTGTGTGTGTGTGTGTGTGTGTGTGTGCCTTCCAGTTCATTCACTGTAGTGTTCTGTGCAAAGTAAGCACAGTAAGACGGCCTTCCCTAAGATAAAATCAACATGAACTACTGTGTGCTACTCAACTACTTGAATTTCCCCCCATGGGAATCAATAACGTATCTCTCTATCTCTATCTATCTCGTCCAGCTTGCTTTGTCCATCGGCAAACGAGTCACCGATGTAGGGTGAAGGGTTACGTGCATGTGGCTTTTTTTTGCTCACCGTTAATTTCATATTCATATTCTACATTGTAAATATTTCTATTTCTATTTTATATTATATATTTGTGTTTCTTGACTTTTGCAGTACTTGCTTTTTACTTCTACTTTCTAATATTCCTGATGTCTGTTAGGCACCAATATACCAAAGCAAATTCCTCGTATGTGTAAACTACTTGACAATAAATCGATTCTGATTCTGATTTCACTGCAGAGACAACGATTCCAAAGGAACACGCGGCCCCATTCACTTGCATTCACTCGCCCTCGCACAGCGGCAACCTGTAGTGTTTGGGCTCGGCTCCTACCACTACCCTGTCCTGGTGTCGCTCCCTTAGGCGTCCTTAATCCTCAGGGAGGACCGAGATCTCTCTGAATCCGGATGAACGAGGCCCACCTCGTACTAGAGATGCGCGGATGGGCTATTACTTCATCCGCAACCGCATCAACAAAACGCATCATCCGTCCGCCATCCATCTGCACCAACGTTTTTGGACCAATTTTTTAAAACCGCACCCGCAACCCGCCATCCACCGGTTGTTTTGAGGTCTGTAGGCGATGCGAGGCGCTGCTGACGCAAGGCTGGAAAGTTGTTGCCTGTTCTTGAAAGGATATAGATAACGATATTCAAAATGTGTATATATATTTTTTAATTTGATTGGTTAAACCGCCACCCGCCCGAATTTAATCAGAATAGTATTTTTTGTCGCGTCATCCGCCCGATCCGCGGTTCAGCAGCGGAGTCCGCGGCTGCGACCGCCAACCGCGCATCTCTGCCACGTACACAACATACACATAACATACACACAACATACACACAACATACACACAACATACACACAACATACACACAACATACACATAACATACACACAAAATACACACAACATACACATAACATACACACAACATACACATAACATGCACACTACATACACATGACATACACACGACATACACACAACATACACACAACATACACATAACATACACACAACATACACACAACATACACATAACATACACACAACATACACATAACATGCACACAACATACACATAACATACACACAACATACACATAACATACACACAACATACACACAACATACACATAACATACACACAACATACACACAACATACACACAACATACACACAACATACACATAACATACACACAACATACACATAACATACACACAACATACACATAACATACCCACAACATACACACAACAAAACCAAAAAGGCCTGCCGGGAGTGTCCTTACTTTTTGGGGGGCACCTGGCCCACGTTGACCCGGACGCAGATCACCTTGCGGGTCTGCATGCCCACGGAGCAGGCGGCGTCCTCGCCCCCCCGGGCCCGGCCCACGCCGCCCACGCCGCCCACGCCGCCGCCGCCGCCGCCGCCGCTGCTGCCGTTGGCGCCGGTGGATATGGAGGAATCCTCGATGCACTGGCCCCACGGGCCCGTCTGCCAGTGGTACACGGTGCAGGGGTGGTCGTTGCAGCTCCGCACCTCCTGCAGGGAGGTGGCGTTGGGGCACTGGATGCCCCCTTTGGCGCGGTCCAAAAAAAGGGGTCAACGACAGAGGAAGAGGAAAGGGTTGGTGAGGGGGAGGGATCCTGCAATGTTAAAGGGATGTGCAAACAACCGACAAACATAAACCGAACAAATCACAAGAGGGATGCGTCCCCACTATGCCTATCTAATATATTAATATAAAACTAATATATTTATGTCCACCACGCACGTACTGCACGCTGTTTCATCTAGTTTGTACTTCCACAAAGTCCAAAGGCTTCATTCGGCTGCATCGCGGTGTAATGTGAATGTACGGTGATCGGTCACCGGTCGTGTGATGGTGAGGTAGTGGGTCACCCGCGTGGCTACGCAGCCAGGAGGGAATACAGACTCCGCCCTTTAACAGAGTTGACGGAATAGGAGGAAATCGATCGATACTTGAGATTGCAATTGATTTCATGGAATTATCTTCTAATGCCTGACGCACACCTTGATAACCCTTAATGACCAGCAGTAAATGGAGGATTTGTGTTGTCCGTCACTTTAACCTTTGTTCATCCGAAAGAAGAATAATGAAGTATAACCTCAGAGGTAGAAAACTAGTGGCAGGTGATATCGCTGAGCAACATTTCATCCAATCATAAAAGTCACCCGTTTCAGCTGAGATGGCAGCATACCAGCAGTTTCATTTTAGCGCTCATTCAACCGCTCCTAAAGCAATTATGTTCACAGTAACAGAAAACAAAAGATGGCTGTTTCAATGTTCAGGAAGGTGTCTCTCTCATTTCTCTCACAAATGTGGACCCTATTGCCGCCGCATGCCGTTTGCCTATCTACGGTAGGCATTATTGTGTAAGGTTTGACAAATCAATGTCAGCTCGAGGGGAAGACAAACACAGACCTCAGCCATCGGGAGACAAATGGATACATCCCAGGGGTGGGGCAGCTGGGTGGTGGGGGGTGCGGTGCGGCGGTGCGGGGGGGCGGGGATGGGGGGGGGATGGGGGGATTGACAGAGACGAGGTGACCCAGGGAAGACAAGGGCATAGGGCCTACGTTACAAAGCCCCTTCACCCCATTAACACAGACCCCAGGTGTGTGTGTGTGTGTTGGGGGGGGGGCATCCTGGTGCAAAGCTCTTCTTTGCACCAGGAAGCTTGTCATTAGCAGAGGCCCCCCTGCCCCACACGCACACACACACACATGCGGAGCGGGGATCAACCATTAGCAGTGGGGGTGACTGGCACCGCTGAGCAAAGATTGACCAATTACGGCTGGCGAAGCATGACGGGCTGAACATGACATGAGAAATGAGACGTGAGCAAGTAGCTTCTTCTTCTTCTTCTTCTCCTGAAAGCATGGGGGGGGGCACCTGTGTCTGTGGACTGTTTGCAAAGGAGTGATGTCGTCCTTAAATGAGTTTTGAATATTACAGTGTTCATAAAGAATAACATGATATAAGAGATATTATTGGAGTTGATTTTAATTTAAATTGCTATGGGAATGGCTGCTACAAAGAAATAGAGTTGGACAAATGCCATTAGCCTTGGCTCCACTCAAATCCCCCGGAACTTCAAGGGACTGATTTCAGTCCCTTGTTGTCTTGTGTTTTCACCACGGTCTAAAGACCTGCGAAGGCAAGGCCAATAAAGGTCCTTTTTCATGAGGCACATGATGAATAAAAGGACATGACAATGTAAGAAATGCAGAAAAAAAAATCACCAACAAAATTGCATCAAAAACGCCAATATGCAGCATTTTCCAATAAAACGTGAAATAAGGAAATAAGTAGTGGAATAAAGGATTCAACCCTCAACCTTATATAGCCACTGAATACCAGCATATGCACTGTAGTTTCGTCGAAATATCCCATGTATTTCGAGGATTCTTTATGGAGTTTGATTTTCAAACCAACAGCGTTATTGTAGCAAAGGGCAGATTGCAGATAAGTGCGTGTGCAGAACATAATATATCCATGGTTTGAAGATGTTACTTTCTGAGGTTGTTTCCCTGTTTGAAAACCAAAACTAGATTATCACTCTTTCGGAGGAATTTGGTATCCGAAACAAAACTGTCGTGGTATGACTGCACCCGTCATGTTATCAAAAGCAACCTAGAACCACGTTCTGCAGTGCAAGTAAACATTGGCTTGTAATGACGACTGCCATTGCGATATCAATGATCAATATGCACAACAGAAAGCAATAATTATATGAATGTACTATGTATGCAGTCAGAGGACTGCATGTGATTTACTGCATGTATGAAAGACGATTACTGCATATCCCGATCCCGAAAGTCTGGATCAGGGACCTTTTGTGGGGTAACATAATTTCCCAAGAATTTAATTAAGACCCTGGTTCCTGCGGTGGAGTGAATTCCTCCAAAGGATCCTTGTTCCTGGGGAAATTTCCAGCGGTCTATTATTAATTATCAATATTATATATTCAACGATAATAACCCTAACAATCAGTCGCTGCGTAAGCCACAACGCAAGCATAGATTTTTTTTTCTTCATCTCCTCTAACAGACGAAGATCCATAACCATTCTGCACCGTGAGCCAAGTCGCCGTCGTGAAATTGTTTGCTTTGCGGATTACGCAAAAGATTACAACGTCGAGAACTGTATCTTCAGTCCCTTAATCCGTTTTGTCGTCGCCACAATGTGTCCCCAACGCGCTCCCGCGGAGTCTTGGCTGGCCACGCCGGCAGCGGTAGGCCTGCGACGTGGCACTACCACCGTGACGCCCCCCTGTGAAAAGTGGGAAACGTCAGCGTGCCAAGGCATCCGCACCCAGGGAAAATTGGTGTGTTTGGGGGGTGGGGCTGCTAAATCTTGATCTCTCTCATGTGAGGAGTCCCCATAATAAATAGCGAGATGATGTTTAAGCTAGGCATTAGCCTTAGCTTTCCCCAAGCAGATGGCTTTTGGGTAAGGGGGAGGGGGAGGGGGGGTCTATCTTTGGGAGTTCCACGCTTCACCTAGCACCAGTCAGAGCACAGGAGTGTGTGTGTGTGTGCGTGTGTGTGCGTCTGTGTGCGTCTGTGTGTGTTTGTGCGCGTGTGTGTGTTTGTGTGTGTTTGTGTGTGCGTGCGTGCGTGCGTGCGTCTGTGTGTGTGTGTCTATGTGTGCGTGTGTGTGTGCGTGCGTGCGTGCGTGCGTGCGTGCGTCCGTGTGTGTGCGTCTGTGTGTGTTTGTGCGCGTGTGGGCATGTGTGTGTGTGTGGGTCCTCGTAATGGCGCAGGTCATGCGACGTGCAGCCCGGTCTATTTTGGTTAACCTCTCGCAGCCCAGTGGGCTGGAGGAGGACTTGCTGCTTAGTCCCAGGAAAAAAACAATAAAAAAAACAGCATCCATCATGTATGAGGTACGCCTCACTGACACAGATCTCGCGGATGGGCCCGAAACACCATGTGATACGGCGGTGTCCAAGAGTCAGGTGGATGGGAGTTGTTACACTGATATTGACCGTGACAACAGCCAATATCAATATCAATATCAATGTCAATCAACAACTAACCAAAAAAAATTCAATAAAAAATAATTACATGAAAAAAAAATTGTGAACTCATCACCAAACTGTGAGCCGTCTGTCCGCCCGGCTGCTTCCACTGCTGATGAGTGTGTTTTGCTCACGACGTCTGCAGATCCCCGGGTCTTTGACTGACAGCCCGGCGGGGTTGCGGTGTATAGCGCGACGCCGCCCACAACGCTGCTGCACGCCCCCGCGTCGCCCCTCCCCCACCCCCACCCCCTCCACACACCACTCAGCGCTGCCAGCCGTGATGGTTTGGTAAACTACCACAGCTGCTTCGGTTACGGTCTAAAAGGATGCTTAAGTGAGCTATTCGCGGAGGTGGGGTATGAGGATCTAGGCGGGTGGACATCCATTTCCCAAAGGTGAAACACGCCTCGCAGAGACGCTACGTCAGCAGAAAGCCACCTAATGCTGCGCTACTACTACCACACGAGTGAGTGAGTGAGTGAGTGAGTGAGTGAGTGAGTGAGTGAACTGTACCGAAGATCAGCGGGACCGTTGACGGCAGGGGCGCGCCTTGAAGGAAGAATACAACATGCAAAGCAGCTGTCAATGACCCAGTCAAACATGGAGCTCCTTTGCAAGCCTGCCACGATGCAGTCTGTTTTATGTGTATCCAACCGCAGCAATTGTGAAGACTAAAGCCAGCCAAGCTATCTAGACTTGTTGTTGTTGTTGTTGTTTGCTTCTAGTTGCTTTCTAGTTCACGCCACAACGACGTCTACCGCTTCTTACCCTGCATGACAGTAATCCACGCCACAACCTTTGCAGTTGCTGTGGAAGAGGAGCACATGAGCACATCATCAGTGAAGCAGGCGGCGGCTCAGTGTGAAGACACGGGGAGAGGAAGAGGAAGGGTGAGGATGGAGGAAGAGCATAGACGAGTCGCTTTTGATCTTCTAGCGACATGTACTGGCGATGGAGATTCCCCACCTTTCTTTGGTAAAAAGAGTGTGCGTGTTTTGAGTAGATGTTGAAAAGATCCGACTCAACTTCACAGATTAACAAGCGTCTCAAACACCTTTCAACATCTTTATAATTGGTTGCTCGGAATAATTATTCCGATTGCAATTATTTATGTGGATATCATCTTTTTGGTGTGATTGTTTTTGTTGTGGCTTGATAAAATATATTCTAAAATATATTCAGTGTACAGCTATGTACACAAACCCTCTAACACAGGGGACATCTCTGGGAATGCAGAGAAGACTAAACAGCACAGGACAGCACGGGAACAATCCTTTCACATGCCATCATGTCCAGCGATCCCAAATGAACAGCGGGTTGAAGAAAGGATTCCGTCAGGTCGACCCGTTTTAACTTGGAAGATGAACACTAAAATGGCCGCTCAGAGGCAGACTCGTACCCGGGCGGTGGCACACGGTGGTCTTGCCCTGAAGAATAGTGTGGCCGAGCGCCATTTTATCCCTTCACGCCATCGGAAGTAACCCAGTTTTCTTTTCAGCAGCAGTATGGGGGTTAGGTTTTGTTTGTTGGTGTTGATTTACCCTTTGCAGGGTGATGATGTTCTGATAGCATAAACGATACCGCGGGACGTTCTGACCGAGCGACCTGTTGTGACCCATTTAGAATGGGATCAAAATGGCCACCAAACAGTGCACCGAGCCACGGACAAATGAAAAGTGCCTCATCCCTGTGACCATGACTCCACCGCTGACTCAGACCGTGAGACGCGGTGTTCCTAGCTTACAGTTAGGTATAGCGGCCAAGTCTTTACATAGAATAAAAGAATGCTCTGTGAATATCAATGGAAAGCCGATGCTTGCTAACTGCTAACCGCATCACCGTTGTGCCAACAATGCCGGCAAAGCCCGCGCTCTGGTGAAACACCGCTTTAACCCGCATGGGTGTCTTCCTCAGGAGAACATCTATCAAGGGTTTTTTCCCCTCCACCTGGCGTGGGTGGGAGTGCGTACCTTCTCCTGCGTTGTAGGCCAGGATGGAGCGGGCCCTCATCTGCCGGCCCTCTGTGTTCTTCCCGGAGCAGGTGTTGGAGCACAGCGACCAGGGCGTCCAGGGGCTCAGGGCGCAGTCCCTTGGGCAAGGCACCTCGCAGATGGCGGGCATGGGTAGGATGGCGTCACGGCACAGCTGCCTCTCCACAAAATCCCCTGCAAACACGGAAGAGGAGTGAACCCAGTTAATATTATATAAATACAAATTGTATATTAGCAATGGTTAACCTAGCAATTGAAAGGCTTGAAACTTGTTCTGGTGACTCTCTTGCTCTATTAGCAGCACTGAAATATTCCACCTTCTTATGACAAATGTCCTCGATTTGGATAAAAGGGTCTGCTTAATGCCCTAAATGAAAATGTAAATACAGACGGTGTGGCAAATAACATAACATGCACACGACCATCTTTGTAGTGGTGTTGATGTGACGGCTTTGTAAAATGGCGCAATCTAGAGACAGACAATTAAACAAAATACACAAGAGGGAAGACTGAGTCTGTGTACACGGCCTGCTAGGGAGAGAGCCTTGTTTTCTTGGGGGAATAATGTTGGGCCTTGACCTTGCACACCAAGATACACAACAAGTTAAAGGGAAATTAGTGGGTGAGTGAATGAGACTCGATTATGGTAATCCCTCAGTGTCAACAGAGCGTCAACACTATATGCATAGGGGTAGCTCGTTTTAACTGCTTTTGTAGTGGAAAAAAAGTGCAATTACAACACCAACATGAATTGTTTTTGTGTGAAGTGAAGTCGGGAATACAATACCACATAACAATAGCAAATTCATAACGTTGAATACAACATACAATATATTGTGTATGAATATAGAGTGCCCCTAAGGCCAATTGAAGAGGACGACGTGAGCAGATTTCCACCAGATTTCTACCAATACATACTAGGCCCCAAGGACAGGAATCCTCTGCATGCATACTTTAGACTAATATTTAATGGATTACAACAGTTAAAATGTGAGGGCTCTTAAGAGGGAAGCTTTGACAGCAGATTCGTCAGCAGCTTAATCATCTGGGACTGATGGTGGCGAGGGGGAAGATGTTCAGAATCTTTTTATACAAGGAGCAGAAAAGGAGAATTAGTTTTTTAACAGCAATCAGGCATTTACTGCAATTTACCCAATTCCCTTTTGGGCACAGAAACATAATTGAAAAAACAAAGATAACAACAACATTTCTTTTGCTGTGCCCTCTTTAGTGACCAACTGAAAGCCCCTTTTGACCTTCAACATTAACTGGAAGTAACAGCTCGAGCAATTACGCTCAGTGTGAAACTTGTTCAGCACGTGATTTGCGGCACCTTGGGAAGGTTCATTTGGAGTTGAGTTGCAGGGATGACTGAGCCCTTCAACAAATACTGTCCTGAGTGGCTCGGAAAGGGAAATGAAACACAGCCGGTCAGATTTAAGATTTAAGGGATTTGGACCATTCAAGGTCCTTTCAAGGAGTGTGTGTGTGTGTGTGTGTGTGTGTGTGTGTTTGGGGGGGGGCAAGTTCTGTATTATTGATCTAGAAAGCTCTTCTTACGTCCGTGCCATTCTATTCCAGGCCCTTTTTATAAAGGCTCATATCAGCAGAAAATATATCCTATTGTAGGAGGTGGTGTGTGTGTGTGTGTGTGTGTGTGTGTGTGCGTGTGTGTGTGTGTGTGTGTGTGTGTGTGTGTGTGTGTGTGTGTGTGTGCGTGCGTGTGTGTGTGTGTGTGTGTGTGTGTGCGCGTGTGTGTGTGTGTGTGTGTGTGTGCGTGTGTGTGTGTGCGCATGTGTGTCTGTGTGTGTGTGTGTGTTTGTGCGTGTGTGTAGGAGGGGGGGTGCGTCAAATGACACGTCTGGTGACCCCCAGGAGAAAAAAAACAAATCCATTCTCATCAGGGGTAGCAGACAGTGGGAGGGATGGATCAATACAGACGGGGGGACAAGTCAAGAGAGACTCTGAGGGATGCCGAGGGGGCTGGAAGTGTCTGTGGGTGTGTGTGTCTGTGGGTGTGTGTGTCTGTGGATGTGTGTGTCTGTGGATGTGTGTGTCTGTGGGTGTGTGTCCGTGGATGTGTGTCCGTGAGTGTGTCTGCATCTGTCTGTGTGTGTGTGTGTGTCTGTGTGTGTGTGTTTGTGTGTGTGTGTGTGTGTGTGTGTGTGTGTGTGTGTGTGTGTGTGTGTGTGTGTCTGTGTCCGTGGATGTGTGTCCGTGGGTGTGTGTGCATCTGTGTGTGTGTGTGTGTGTGTGTGTGTGTGTATGGGGGGGTTGGGGGGGGTGGGGGGGGTGGTAATAGCCATTTGTTAATGGAAGTCTTCCAATGAGCCAGATGCAGCAGGAGGAAATCATTAAACTGCTTTATGTGTGTGTGTGTGTGTGTGTGTGTGTGTGTGTGTGTGTGTGTGTGTGACTGTGTGACTGTGTGTGTGTGTGTTTGAACTGGACACTCTCTGGTTCCCGTCCAAGTGACAGCACGGGTGGCCGTAGACGGCTGGCTGGTTTCATTCATAATTACAGTCAAACGTCCGTCATGCACGGAACCGCCCCCCCCCCCCCCCCCCCCCCCCCCCCCCCCCCAACACCACCCCCATCCCCCACACCCACACACAGACACACACTGGAGCGCATTCTCATTCATTTCAAAGGAATGAAGGTTTTTTTTTTTTTTTTTATTATACTTCTGTTTAAGGGTGCACCTTAAAACCCTTAAACAGAAGGGTGTAATGAATGCCAATCAATAGCTATCGGTAATCTATGTGCTCACCAAGGGTGCTGATTAATACACACCTGAGAAGGACTGCAGCGCCACATGATCGATTCCATTGCATTCTACACAACAACAAATGTCTACACAAACCAGACACAACACACTTACTAACTAACTAAATAACCAACTAACTAACATAACCACTGTATATTAAAACTGCTGCGGGTAACATTTGAGAGTTGTAAAGAGAGAGAGAGCGGACAAGAGAAACATACAAACCCAAATAAAACTATCCTCTCACTCTGCTGCTTCCCTCTGCATGTTTCTGCACCATTGAGATGATACCGCAGTGTGTGACTGACAGGCAAGATGGACCAATCAGGGATGAGATGTACTGATTGTCCAAACAATTGTGGAGAGCAACCTAAAATCTATATTTGCTCATACAGTGGCAGGCGCAATCACCTCAAGTACGGGTTGTACGACACCTTCAAGTAGTCTATCGAAAATACCTACCAACCTACATTGATATCAAAATTATTTCTATGCGTTGTTTACGAGCAGTTTAGTTGAATAATACTGATAGAGAGATACATGAGATTGGTAGGTACATACAGTAGGTACATCTCCAGCCTTCTACTGCTTTGCAATGGTAGTAGGACATCTTTTTGTGTCTCAGGGAACTTTTGCAGAGCAAACCTAATCTGTCTTGATCAGGCTGACGGAGCAATCCATCAACGATCAAAGGGAGAATGCCCTTACTTACACACACGCACACACACATACAGATCAGACAAATTCCAACCAGTTTCTTAACGCCTCCACTGAACGCTGTAACTGCAAACGTGCGGATAGATTGGAGGCGGGGGCACTGAGACATTGTACCTCTATTTGATCGTGCCTCACATCTCACTTCTGGGTGCAATTGGGAGATTGAGATTTCCTGTCCTTGCGTCCACTGCTTCAAGCTAACGGAGACGAAAGGTGGGCTAAATGTGAGCCGACGCCGGGGGGGGGGATACGTGTGCTAATACAATGTAGTTCTACCCTGAGTCGTCTGAATTCACAGGGTTTATGAAAGGAGTGGCTTCTTGGAAAAAACAAGAGAAGAAGAGTATAATGGGAGTGTAATGGGAACTCCCTGTGTAGCTGTGTTTTTATCTTACTTTAGCTTTGCTTTCTTTTCTCCTCTCGTGTTATATAGTCACCCCTGAGCCATAGAATGAGCTGAATCGGGGGGCCAGGGTCAGTAATTGCCAGTCATCAATGTCGGCTGTAAGGAAGCGGGCCCTCTAGGTAAACACGTCCCTCCTTTGTGTGAGGACATTGCATTCCCAGGAGGCGGTGAGAGACTTTAAAAGACTGGTGTTTGGAGCTCACTCCACCAGAGAGGAGACTGCTGTCTTGCATACTTGAAATATCCTACAACTATTCTGGGCTTCTTTGCATTTAGAAGGCCGATCCGTCCCAGACACAATACCTCACTAAAGGAATTGCGGGGACTGGTGGCGTGTTGTGGTGCTTGTGCAGGATACCTATCCTGAAAGTTCTACCAAGTAAAGCGGTATGGTTCTGCGTAGTGATCGCGTAGTGATCACGCAATTGCCACGCAGTTGCTTGGACGCAGTCATGAGACCGTGATGGTTCTGCGTGGGGTTTACGTGTTGAAATGTAATTCAATGCCACACCGGTAGAGGGCGACCAGAATGACCATTCTGGTCATACAGATAACTAGCGAGTAGTTTACAGAAATGAAGGCAAAAGTTATATGTATGTTGTTGCCAATCAGTCGAAGCATTTATCACACCGTGGCGGTGTTTACGAGTGGAAACCGGAAAAGCGATCTCCAGCGGATGTAGTTAGCGGACCGAACACAGCCAATGCCGCTGCGTTCGTGTTGCGTCGCCTCGACGCACGTCTAGGATTTTTGGGAGGTGCACGTCAGGTACGTACGTCCTTGCGGACCTCCCTTGCGGTGGACGCAAGGGGGTTCCGCAAGGACGTAAAGGGTCCGTAAGCCCGCTAGCGTTGCGTCAACGCGGAAGCATAACTTAAGCATAACTCAGCCTTAACTCTCAGGGAGGGTGACCGCGCACGGCTGGAGCCTGGCTCCCCAGAGCCCTGCCTCACCGGCGGACCACCGAACCCAGGCTTACCGGGGTGAGACCAGGGCTTAGAGACTTTGAGACCAGGGCTCCTGTGTGGAAAGTAGATGAAAGATTTATCATTACGGAACTCCGGAAAGGTGAGACCGCGATGCTTGTATAAAATAGGGGATTGAACTTTTCAGGGAATAGGATCCAACCAGTTTGACTTGGTGAGGGCCGATACAATACAACTAATTATTCATTAAAGCACATATGGGTTGATCAATAGTACCGGGTTACATTGATCCAAAAGAGGAAACTCAAAATGAGTTGGGGTAAAACAAAGCGGGAAAACTACTCTTGGAATAGTAAAAAAAAATAGGTTGGAGTTACTAGAGGTTGTGATACAATCAGTACAATAATAAGGTTTGGTAATGTCTGTGAAACATGGTGAAAAAGCACTGGAGGCTTTACAATATTGGCATAAAAAAGGATTCCCTGAAATTTGAAGTTTTTGTTTGAAAAAATTAAGGCATTAGAGGAAAGGATGTTAAGTCAGAAAAGCATAAAAACAGTGCTAAAAAAAAATGTTGGCGAGAGAGCCGAGAAAGAAACCAAAATAAGCCAGAGACTTTAGGGCTGTTAAATCACAAAGTCACCCGAGATATAGATCTGGACCTGAACTGCACTAGCGGACCGCCTACAAATGCTCCACCACCTCCATCATACCACAACGCCCGGGCCACTGCTCCATCAATCAACCAACCACCCACACTTGGAAAAGCAAGGAAGTAGCCAAACCAACTCACAACCCAACGGGGGGGGGTTATCCCTAGCAGCCAGAGGCAAGCCCCACGACCGGGGAAACCGGGGAAAAGCGTCCACCAAACTCACCCAACACAAGGACACAGGAGGAGGGATCGTTCCCCGCGATCGAAGCCCTGAATCCGCAGGACGGCAGTCTGGCGTACGTCTTCCACGCTTAGAGACCCCAGTGACATGAAGGAAACGGCAGAGTGTCTCCCCGACCCGTCTTCAGCAGGTGGGACGGCTCTGGCTCGAAAGGGTTCCGACAACACAGAGCGTCTTTGGGTCCTTGAAAAGCGCTATATAAATATAATGTATTATTATTATTATAGACCGTCTATCGGAGAAGTACGTCAAGAAGGTACGGAGCACATTGGGCCTGCGGTGGGCTTGCACTCAAAGGGGACCAGGCTAATGTTATGTTCAATTGGGAGCAAGGCTCTGCATGGCGTCCTGGTAGAGGGAACGGGCCAGGGTTCGTTACATCAAACAACGCAGGGGCAGAGAAAAGTGATCAGTCAAAGTGATCGGTCTCATGGACGTCTGGAGAAGGCGTTCCAGACCCATGGTGAGATTCCCATTCCGGCAGGCAGACTCCAAGATTCATACTCTGTGCGAAGATTGCCATTACTCACATCCTTCTGGATGCGTTGGATGAAAATGTATCAGCATTCGTAAAGACAAATTGCTATGGGTGGCGCGCTGCATGACTCATGGCCGGCGATGCAGAAAAAACCTCCGAGATAAACAAGACGAAAAAAGAGAAGTCAGACGAAGGAAGCAATGACTCACAGACTTCAACTCGCTCAACTGGAGACCCCGGAAAATCAAAAGGGCCTGCGGTCAAAGAGAGGCAACATGTCCGGAGGGAGAAGCACGCTCTGCGCAGGAGCCAAGGAGGACAAGGGCAGCCACGGAGCAGAGGTCAGTGACGCAGGGAACCTCCGGGTGCTGCTTCCGCTGTGGCGCCGCTGTGGATCACGGCGGCGCCACGGATCATCGGGTCACAAATTGTTACCAAATAGAGAAGAAAGACCAACGGCTTGCCATTTGCACCAACCCGTGATGTGATGGTGCATCACCGAGGAGGCAGAGAGCATTTGTTTTTGGCAGGAGGCAGGAGCAGGCCAGATCAAAGGAAAGGGTGTGCACACCATGATACACACATCACAAATACCACAACAATCACAGACACCCTGAAAATGTAGGCCTCGCATAAAAAAAAACATGACACACACATACCACATCCAGATACCTGCTGTACGGTTCTCACCGGCCCCACACAAGCCCATCACCTCCCGAAGACAAACATCACTATAAATGGTAAAGACGCAAGACTCCTAGTCAATTCAGGACGGGTCACTCATTCAAGTGCTGTCCTCCAAGGAAAGAAAAAATGCAATGAATTTGAGTGGCCAATGTTTACGCGTGGCTGGAGCAGGCAAACAAACCTTTACGGGAGAATTCACTGTCCTGCAACCAACACGAGACGGTGATAAACAACCCCCGGCACTATTTTCTGCTGTCAAAACAAGGTCCAACAAACCTGTTGGGCCGGGTTCTAAAGGTCAAATAAAGAAATGATGGGTTTCTTGGGAATGACGGGACGACTGTTGACAGCGGCTACTCCATCACACAAAAGTAGCACAGCCACTCCAAGACGTCACATGACCAGCCATGACCTCGGCTGACTGTGTGACGAGGACACCAGCAGCTTGCTGCTTTGTACAACTTAACAAAAGCCCGCGCGGCCTCGCTTACTTTACTTTAGGTAAGCGAGGCCCCTTCACACAGACTGCGGGCGGAGCTCAATATGACATCAGTACTATTACAGGACCATGGGGCCCAGATGCATCCCATTGCCATTTCTCATCCAAATGAGACCCTGCAGCAGCCGGTCTACCGCACAGTTTAAAGGCAGTGGCAGTGGTGGCACTGGTGGTTAGTGCCAGCAGGGGGCTAGTGGGTTTTACATCAACTGTCCTCGTACCCCATGAGGTTTCATCTATCTTGCTAACATAAAAATACATCACACCCAACCGCAGGACATTTCTTGTCATACTACAACCTGTTACTTGCCGTGCCTAACATTTACTTCATTTACTTTACAGAGAGGTCTGCCGTGTTGAATCTTAGGTTAGGAGTTTTCCTCACATCTGCGGTGAAGCACATTAATCGCTAACAATGTGGTGCTAACTTATTGGATGCTACACTCTTAATCATGGCCATCTCTGTTTCGTCGCTGTGATGCGCACACAGGGGGGCCATGAGCCCAGTGTCCAGAGGAGCCCGGTGGCAGAGGAGCGTCACCTCCAACATATGGACGACAAAAAATGAAGTCCTCGGTTACCATCGGCGAATGGGGGAAAGCTCCTCACACGCAGAGGAGAAATTGCGGAAACTTGAGTGCTGACCGATGAATCGTATCTTCAACATATCTTCATCTTGTGTCCGCAACATTGCAAAAGACAATAAACGGTGTATTTACACATGCCATGGTGGTAACTGTGTCGCTGGGAAGTTCAACCACGCCAATAAACTTCATTGATATATTTATATGTCAATTTCCAGGGATATTTATTCTTATTAATAAATGAATAAATGTATGCATTAAGTCCACGTATTGTAACACTGTTCCACAGCTTTTTTACTGAGAAAGACTGAGTGCTGGTGTGGCTGCCCTTTCCTCTATTAAACCTGCGCTCATTTTTCAATAATTGTATAATTATATACAATAGATTGGTACAACACGTTGTACAGTTGGGGTTAATTGGGGCAACATTAATTGCAAATAAATCTTTTAACCAATCACAATTGGGTATCTTTGTCATCGTCCCCATGGTGTGTTGCCATGGTGGTGGACGATGGTGGTTATAGGTTGTTTATGTTTCTCAACATGCAATCCTCTAATTGCATCCATATTGGTAAACTCATTCCCCTATCATTATCACTATCTGTTATATATGTATTGATATTTCATCTTGATACAAGTAGGCACTACAAGCCAATGTTCACTCGCACTGCAGTAGGCCTACATGTAAGTGTACATGTGTACTGCAGTGCGAGAATGTAAGTTGCTTTTGATAAACATTACAGTGTGCATGTTGTATCGCAACTGTTTCGTTGTGGTTATTCGAGAGCATATTTAAAGTTTAAACAGGGAAACAACCTAAAAAAATGAATGTCCCTAAAACATGAATGTATTAAGGAGTGCACACCCACTTATCATAATCCCCCCCCCCCCACCCCCCCCCCCCCCCCCCCCCCCCCCCGGGTCCACTACACTATTCTACACTTGGATTAAAACGTGTGTGAATCCTTTGAACACGTAGGGTATTTTAGGAAGGAGCATAAGCTCATTTTCACTGGGTAGGGTTAGGCGTCTCGGACACTTCTGGGACAACGTCACGGTGTGTGTGTGCATGTGTGTGTGTGTGTGTGTGTGTGTGTGTGTGTGTGTGTGTGTGTGCGTATGTGTGTGTTGGTGTGTGTGTGTGTGTGTGTGTTGGTGTGTATGTGTGTGTTGGTGTGTGTGTGTGTTGGTGTGTGTGTGTGTGTGTGTGTGTGTGTTGGTGTGTGTGTGTGTGTGTGTGTGTGTAGTGTGTGTGTGTGTGTGTGTGTGTGTGTGTGTGCAGCTCTGCCTGTGCAGAGGTTTATTTCCATGTCCACATCATAGGGAGGGTTAAGCCTTTCCGACTCCTCTACGTAACACCACGATGGTGTGGATGTGTGGAGCTCCATCAGATGGTGCTGCATATCGTGATGGGCTATGGTAATGGGGTGTCCTTGCTTGCCTAAATGTTTGTTTTTCTATTTATGCTAACATGACACATGGTAGACAGGACTGACCAGCACCGATACACACAAGAACTCTCCAATTATGGACAACGTTTTTGAACTTGATGAATGTAATTCCATTGCTATTGCATCATTGCACCATTGCATCAATCTACTTATAGCACCGACCAACATGTAATTGTCAAGCCCAAAATGCTGATAAAACTCCCATTCAGGGGTAAAGAACACATACTCTGTGATCATGTTTTTTATATATACCGGTATGTATTACTAATAATTCTAGCTGTAATAATTGCATGTATCAAAGCCTGTGTAACCAAATTGCAGACAGCAGTGGAATCCCAATAATGTGAAAGAGTCCACTGGTTTTATAAAATATTCTGCAACAGTGAAGTGGGTTGGTTACTGGTCATGTGAGCTGTTGGTCAGACATGATACGTTGTGATACCTTATTATTTAGCCTATGTTTGAACTGGTTTGAATGTGTGAACATTTGTTTTCTTCAATATCACATGAGGCCTTTACAGATTTCTATATTCATTACAATTTTGTTTTTATAAATAATCAAAGTGTGGTGTGTAATGGAAAATCCCTATGTAGCTTCACTTATTGTAGCATTGTTGTGTACTGTTGTGTTATTCAGCCATTTGTTACCCTTTAGCCAGAGTGTGAACTGAACAGGGGGGTATGCTAATCCATTGCCGGTTGCATCTTCCTCTCCTTTGTATAAGTACATAAGAAGAAGAAGAAGAAGAAGAATTACTGATTTGATCCCGTGAGGGAAATTTGGTCTTCTGCATTTAACCCAATCGTGAATTAGTGACACACTCAGAACACAGTGATGGTGAAGCACACAGTGAGGTGAAGCACACACTTAAACCCGATGCAGTGAGCTGCCTGCAACAGCGGCGCTCGGGGAGCAGTGAGGGGTTAGGTGCCTTGCTCAAGGGCACTTCAGCCATGCGCACTGGTCGGGGTTCGAACCGGCCACCCTCCGGTTACAAATCCAAAGCCCTAACCAGTAGGCCGGCTGCCCCAAATATATAATACATAGCGTACCGGAGAGGGTGTAAAACTGTGTAAAAAGGCTCTGTGAAACTTGAGAGGAGACCAGTGTATGCATGCATTAAATAGGTATGTTCTACAACTATTCTGTGCTTCTTTGCATGTCGGTGTCTCCATCCATCCTAGACACAATATCTCATGAAGAAAGTGTCCCGACGAGAGAGACAAGGATGCGGTCACCTTGACAACCAACTTATCGTCCTTGTTTTTTTATCACATAAATAGGGGAGGTGAGTACTGTGTAGGCCTAGATACTGAGTCAAAAACGTGACAAGATTGTGATTGGTGGAAATATTTGTTCTTTGGCCACCCCTTTTGAGTGCACCTCATGAGAACACACATGCATGGTAGGGGTGCTGGAATAATTTCAGATGAGCAGGGGGCCAAAATGTAAATGTTATTCCTATTTGTCTGCTTCTCTGTTTGAAGCATAGCCTGTATTAGCATATATAAGCACTCGTATCTACTATTTTGTGCTATAGAGTTTGAATCTCATTTGAAGTTTGTTTTGCTGATGATCTCTCCCTATTTTCAAAGTAAGGCTAAATCAAGTTGTAATATGTTGTCATCTGCACTTCAAATGCATTCATATTAATCATGCAATGATAATATGACCACATGAATTTAATTAGATTCATACAAATAAGGAAAATAAACGGCGCAAGACATTAATACGATTTGTGGTAAAAGGTAAACTAGGATGCAAGCTAAATGACTAGAAAATAGAAAAAAGAATAGATCACCTCCATCTTCTCATGGCTAGTCTTTCTGTTAACCAACCCTGGCAAGTGTTTGAATCAGAGACTATACAAGGTTGTTTCGCTGTCGTCAATTTATACAAATATTCACAAGGGCTACAAGGGCTTTTCTTTCTTTCTTTTCGCTCAAGTACATCAACACGTAACAGTACTTTCTTGTCATCTGAATTTGGTATGCATTGACGGTATATTCGAGAGAGAAAAACAGAATAAAAAGAATAAACAGAACAATCTGTCAAATTTAGTCACGACCTTACAGCCCTGATTTGAAAACATTTCAGACACACTTCACTAGTGTTCTACTGCAGAGGCCTCAAATACCAACAACTATTGTAGAGGTGGTGAGGTCTTCTGGACGGACTGGCCAGCGGAAGATTCAGGAAGGTTCCCACGCGGTCGAACTCCAGGCCGAACTGGCCGGTGGACAATCATATATGTTTTTTTAATTTTTCAATAATAAAACCTCCTCCATAATCGTCCACTGCGCTGCCCCCGGCTCGGTTACAAATGCGCAGAGCACACTGGAATATAATTAATTTGAGACGTGAGCTAATTAACACGTGGCATGTCAATTTGACGGAGGCTTGAGTATGTCATTAAGTGCCCATGTGCAGCCATTTTATTGGCCCCCTCTACTGCCACCCTATATATATAAAAAACTGTAGATTACTCGAATATTTCAGTCGATATGTTCCTCAGAAAAATTGTATATCACATAATAAATACTTTTTGTTTGACCTGTGTTAAGGTCTATGTTAAGTCAGTTTAACCTGTGTTATATATAGTCGGTGTTAAGCCAGTTTATCCTGTGTTATATACAGTCTATGTTAAGTTAGTTCAACCTGTGTTATATACAGTCTGTGTTAAGCCAGTTTATCCTGTGTTATATACAGTCTATGTTAAGTTAGTTTAACATGTGTTATATACAGTCTGTGTTAACTCAGTTCAACCTGTGTTATATACAGTCTGTGTTAAGCCAGTTTATTCTGTGTTATATACAGTCTGTGTTAAGCCAGTTTATCCTGTGTTATATACAGTCTATGTTAACTCAGTTCAACCTGTAGCAACTACAGTCTGTGCGCGCACACTGGAGCTATTTCAGTTCAGCCATTGTGTAAGGTATTTTGTACTTTGCCTGATATGTATGAATACTGACTAAAAGATGGCTCTACAGAGAGGAGTCCTGGGCAGGTACACGCCGCTAGACACACAGACTCTGCTGATCAAGTCTTTAGCTCCACACGTCACATCCCTGTAAGTCAGAGTGTGAATATCAGTGTGGTTCTGTGGGACTGTGGGGCGGTGGTGGGCCGTCTGACCATTTACCCACCAAGTCAATGATCCCTCTGGTGGCCTTTTTTTGTTCATCTTTTAACAGTTGGGGTGAGGATTAGCGGTAATGAAACTGGGAACATGGCAGTAAATAGTCATGTTTCTTTAATTCAAGGACAAAAATGAATTAAAAAAAAAAAACGTCTTCGCCGTGTGGCCGCAACCCCAAATGGCCCGCAAAGAAAGTGCCTTCCGTCAAATCTCACTCCAAGACTGTCAGCGAGGTTGGCAGCCCTACACACACTGGCAGCTCTGAGGGGGTCCGGGGGTCTCCCTAAAGAAAAAGCTTGCCCCCCCCCCCCCCCCCTCCCCTGTGGCCCCCCCGAAATGTGAAGTTGAAAATAATTATTTGTGAATATTGTTTTGCAAATGACGAGACGCAGACTCATAATGCCGCATTAATGTTCTTTGCGATTAAGAAATCGCTAACCTTATTTCATGATAGTTGATGGTTGATGGCAGATGGCAATGAGGAAAAAAAAAAAACACTGGGTAAAATGATTAAACATAAATATGCCCGATTCAGGGTCCCCAATCAAGTTCTAGATGATTTTCTGAGAGAGCCTGGGGGTCGATTATGGGCAGCCTCTTTGCTTAAGGGTGTACCCTAAGCCTCTGGTGGTGAGTTATACTTTCGTCCAACCCGTCAACATAGATGGATCTATGGATAGATGGATCAACTTGTTCATGACAAAAAGTGCCGGCCAGACAACCACTGACGTTGAATGGTACTTAACATGGGCTTACGCACCCTCGAATACAACAACTGACCCCGGCCTGGCCCCCCACTTAATGAAGTGGTCTAGACGGCCCGCTGCTGCCTACATAATGCTTCTCTCAGCCTGGCCTCTAGCCTGTCGAAAGCCTCAAACTGTTGGAAAGCTAGGAGGACCGCTCTCCGCTGGAGGGAAGGGGTTTCAGTTTACCATGGACACGGAGGAGCGCTGCAGCACACCCCTATTAAGAAACAATGGAGGTGCCCAAGGAAAGTGGAGCAATCTATGGAGCATGAAATATGCAAGACGGGCTTTTTCTCAGAGAATCCATCTTTGCTGCACTTCCAGCCGTATTTTGCAAGAGCATGGTGTGCAAAAAAGTGTCACTCAGTGATTGCATCTGATTGGCTGGAAGGTTTTGACAACACAAGGCCCCGCCCATATGAGGAAATCAATTGCTGTCTTGCCAAGGTCAGATTGATATCCATTGCAAAACACAAACATAAATAACTCGATATGGTCCAGACTAAAGATATACTGCTCTGAACAAAATACACCCACAGAAGGTAAAAAAGATATACAATTTAGAGGCAAGAATGACATTCTTAAGAGCCCATGTTATCGTTTTGCAACATTTACAACATTCTGTTACGTGATAAATAAAAAAGAATGATTACTTTATTGTCTATTCAGATTCAGATTCCTTGATTGTCTTTCAGGATTGATTGAAAATCATCTATAGACACGGCTGAGTAAAACAAAACAGGAAAAAAAGACATTGAAGCGACAAACTTTAAGGTGACGAGGTTTACCCGCGATGAGAAATGTGCTCACTTTGCACAAAGACGGCTTTATTAAATCCTCTCAATCACAGGCAGGTAGAAAAGCAACCCGGATTACAAATGACATCCCAGGCTATAAACTACCACCCTAAAGCGCACCCAGACACACCCACATGTCCCATCACACCCCCATCAGCAACTGTCATTCAAATGAATATGTGTGATGTTTCTTATTACCGACTGGGTGTGGCGTTGTGATGAATTTGTCTCGTTGGGGCTGGTTATTTTACAAGCCTGATTAATGATCCGGGAGGGTTTTGATTTGTTTTTGGCAGAGAGGGAATTGTGGCAGGAAGCCAAATCATAAAGGTGAGAACAGTCTCGAGCAGGGGTGTCAAAACTCAGTGTAGTTCAGGGGCCACGTGCAGCCCGATTTGATCTCAAGTGGGCCGAGCCAGTGAAGTCATAGCGCAATAACTTCAAAGAACGACAACCCCGATTTTTTGTTTTGTTTTAGGGTGTTTTTTTTGTGGAAAAAAAAGTACATTCTGAAAAGTCACATTTAGTTCACTATCTTTCTACAAAACATTATGAACCTGAAATTTCTTCAACAACATTATACCTCAGTTCATTGTTTGCGCGTGTGCATTACAACTTACAGATCACAGTGCATCTACACGGAAAGTCTTTCACGAAGGGTCCGCAGAGCAAAACGTCTCAGGAAGAAGCTGTACACGTGAACTACTTTCCTAAACATGTAGAGAAGGATCAAGGGAGTACAGTGAAGTGATCGCGCTCCCCTCGGAGCTTGGGTTGTTCTACCACTTTGGCAAGTTGCATCTGAATGGTCAAGGTCAAGGAAGCGTAAGACCCACTCGTATGACTGCTGTCAAGACCCTGATAGTAACTAGTTAATAGAAGTTAATAGACCAGGCACATTTTTGGAAGGTAGCATGGCAGCACCGATCCAAAATCCAGAATTTGTTCCCCATTGAAAAAATTATGAAAAAGAGTGTAAAAGTGTAAATGAAAGCAGACACACAGGGCCAGATTGGACCCTTTGGCGGGCCGGTTCTGGCCCAGAACTATGTCTGTATGTATCAGATCTAGAATCTGGTCTAGAATCTACTAGCATAGCTAAGCGCTCCTAAGACATCAGAACAGAGCAGAACAGTGTTTAGCATATTTATTTACATCCATGCTCAAGGTCCATTTAATAGAAAATGGCTATAAATATATACCTTAAAATGTGTGTTTGTGTGTGTGTCTGTGTGTGTGTGTGTGTGTGTGTGTGTGTGTGTGTGTGTGTGTGTGTGTGTGTGTGTGTGTGTGTGTGTGTGTGTGTGCGTGCGTGTGTGTGTGTGTGAGTGTGGGCGATATAACAAGATACAAGATGATGTGTGTAAAACGTGAGGTGTGCACATGCGATGTGATCAATGTGTGTGTGAGCACGAGGAAGCAGAGCAGCAGAATATCTGGCGGTGTTTGGGATGGAATGTTTGGTGGGAGACTGCAGCAGCAGGTAATCACCACTCTGGTGACAGCGGGGTGTCGCTCTGCACGTATGTGTCTCTGGGTGTGAATGGAGACCTTGATGATTGCTATAATATGGGAACTGATGAGGAGGAATATGAATCTCATCCACACATAGGCACACACACACACAGACACAAAGACACACACACACACACACACACACAAACACACACATAACACACTCTCTCTAGAGCCCTCATTAGCAGCTACTCTGCTATGGTTGAAGAATCTCCTCAAATTGCTGTATTCATACACACACACACACGCGCGCGCGCACGCATGCACGCACACACGCACGCACGCACGCACGCACGCACACACACACACACACGCACACAAACGCACACACACACACACACACGCATACACACACATGTAAGAATGTGTGATAACTAACTCCCAATCTCTAAGTCTTTGTACTTACCATCACTGTTGACACACTGGACTTGGGGGATCTGGGTTCCCGGGCCACACTCCTTGTTGTTGTCAGGGAGACACTCCTCCAGCTTCACCAGCAGCCAATCGTAACAGCTGGGCTCCTCACACGGGATGGCCTCCACCAGATGTGGGCAGTTCCCCGTGCCTCCCGTCGGCTCATTGGCTATCCTCCTCTTCCTCAACTTGAACCCTGTCGAGCAGCAGAATAACGTGGACGTGTATATACAAAATAATCATACAAATTTTATTCCTTTCATTTATAAAGGACTTTTCATTCGATCGTTCTCAACGTGTTAAAATAGACCATGCTGAGTAGCGCTGCAACACTTAAATGCTAACTAAAAAACAAATAAAAACGAACTAAATACAAGAAACATGAAAAATGAACACGGCCAATCCACTTAGCTAAAAGCTAGGCTGAAGACTTTGAAGTCATGGTAATGAGATTCCGGCTGCTGATTGGCTGGCAGCGTGGATGGTTTATCGTTTGCTACACCAGGCGTAGCGGCACGAGCAGCGATTGGACTCTCGGCTGGGCAGGATAACGATCTGCAAACGAGGGGCTTCCATTTTATTTGTTTTCGGGTCTCTTAAATAATCATCCCTCACGCGTTAAAAAATCAATGCCTGAACTAAGCAAACCATGTGTCCATTGCGACTCCCTCATTTATTTTGTGGAAAGCGGTTTTCTTGCTCATAAAATCACCGTATGTTACTGAGAGAATAGTGCATAAGATGTGAGTGCCCATCCGTGGCAGACAAAAAAAATAAACTATAACTATAACTGTGTTCTGTCTGTATGTATTATATACACAATATTAAGTACACCAAATATATGAAGCGTCTCCCAAATGAATATGTCTATCAAATCGTACAATATATACACTGAATACAAGAACTGTGTGTTCTTGTATCTGAGACACATTGCCTGCAGAGTATGGCTTGAGTTTCCAACAGCTTGATGATGTTTGTTTATTATTCATTAATTCCTATGATTATGATGATTTAATAGGTTAATGTCATCTGCCCAGGTGTGTTTTTCACACCTTTACTTGCTGTCTTATTTTCATTCATTCATTTTCATTTCATTGGACTGTTGATTTTGCTGTGCGTATTTCATTCCTTGCAGTGTTGTATGTGTATTTTATATGGAGAATATAATATATTCTGTATATAAAATACACATACACATACACACACACACACACACACATACACACAATAACATGCCAATATTATTGGCATGTCATTGTATTGACACTTTACCTTCGCTATAACGCATATTGAGTTAACGCAATGCTTGCTTTAGTGGCATGATATAATTTGCCACTAAAGTGTTTCCCAAGTGCTTAATCTCCACACTATTGTTGAGTAAGAGTAAACACAACAACAATATGAAATAGCAGAGCATAATGCATTTTCTTAGGTTAGTTAGGACAGGAGGACAATGGTCAAGTCAGTCATACTTCTTTTGTGTTAATGACTTAAATTGTTGTTCTCATACCTCCTATCATAACACCGTACTGCGGGAATGTGGTTGTTTTTGCATACACTGAAATCAAAACAAAAGAAATATGCATATTGTTTTTTCAGAAGAAAAAAACAACGACGTTGAAACAACTCGATTCTCGCTACGACGTGAACTCAGGAATAACGCACTCAGTCATGCAGGCACCTCGATGACCGCGTTATAGCTAAGGTTACCGCTGCGCTCTGTATGAAACGTGCGGTATAAATTTAGTTTAACTCGGCTTGTCACATGCAATGCTAAGGGTGAGACGCTAGCTGGAGAACAATGATAAAACTTCTCGTCGCTCGGCCTCGCACTGCATTGAACATTCACAGATCCTTCTGCAAATATTCCCACCCACACCCCGCCATGCTAGTTTATAGGCACATTAACTTCCTCTGGTGGTCGCTGCGCCGCCTTCATTATTTGACGCTGGCTATAATAAGCCATCGCACTTGACAGACCCCATTAGAACATACGTTGAGAGAACCGACAGGACGCGACCGCTCGACATAATGGATCATGTTATGCTTTTTAGCACATTACACTGGTGTGTGTGTGTCAAGGTGACTAAGACGTGGAACAGCCAGTTGATAGAAATTAGCATTTTCCATGTAGTTGCTCTGAAAATGATCGGTAGAGGAGACGCCCCTTAACGTTCCCGGGAGCCCCCGGCGTTGACTCGGAACCCGCAAAAAAAACCCGCCCGGCGCCGCGCAGCTGCAGGGGGCCGTGATAAGACGCCGTGGCGGCGCCCACGTCTTCAGGAAACGGAGGGGGAAAAAAAAAAAACGTCAACCTCCATGTCCTCAACCCCCACCACCACCACCACCACCACCATGCGCTTCTATTTAATCAGCGCGGTCCGGCCGCGTCAAGTCGAACCCCCCGACTCTCACGCGTCCCCCCGGTGACTGACGTGTGGACCGGGGGGGGGGGGGGGGAGGGCTCTGTGGCAGACGTGAGATGAGACCGGGGGTGCAGGGAATTCAATTTAATCAGGGATCACTCACTTCCTGTCTGACACCTCGCGGCCGGGCCCTGCGCCGCGAGATAGTCCAGCAGCAATAAGCCCCGCCCCCCACCCCCCTGCCCCCCCCTCCTCCCGCCTGCAGGAGCCCCCCCCCCCCCCCCCCCTTTCATATACTTGTTTTATTTGTCTGTGCAAAAACACATGCGTGCGGAGGTAACACTGATCATGTAATGACCACCACGGTCCCCCGCGTGGCAAGCAATCACCCGCGCGGGACCAGCGAGATACGCTAAATTGCCCACAGAAGCCCGTTCGGCGGGCATTGTTAGCAGTTGAGCGAGAGTCTTGCGTGTGTGTGTCTGTGTGTGGTGTGTGTGTGTGTGTGTGTGTCTAACAATAAACACTATCCGTGGTGGAGCGCCGGTTATGGCTACTGTAGGATTACCAGGTAAACCGTCTCGCTCCGCTGCTCAGTGTCGGCAATGCTTAGAATGCTACGGTGACAAGTGGAAGCATTTGAGTCCACATTTCCCCTGCATTATAATGAGGGCACGGCTACTACAGTTATGTGCACACTCTGAGTGTGTCTCAGTGCATGTGTGTCTGTGCACGCGTGTGTGTGTGTGTGGGTGTGGCTGTGTGCGCACGGGCGTTTGTGTGTGTATGTGCCTGTGCATGGTTGAGTCTAAGTGCATACAGTATGTGTGCATGGCATGGCATGCGTGTGTGTGTGTGTGTGTGTGTGTGTGTGTGTGTGTGTGTATGTGTGTGTGTATGTGTGTGTGTGTGTGTGTGTGTGTGTGTGTGCTCATGTGCGTGCTCATGTGTGCACACTCTTGTGCAAAAGAGTGCACGTTTCGCATACCATTACTAAAATGCAGCCATACCAGCGATGATGGGTAAGTGTGTGGGGCTGAGCGAGGCGGTGGTGGTGGTTGGGGGGGGGGGGGGGGGGGGGGGGGGGGAGTAGGGGCGTGGGTGTGTGTGTG
>JAXIVH010000530.1:0-25000 GCA_036785325.1 Urophycis tenuis | reverse complement strand
CACACACAAACACACACACACACACCCACGCACGCACGCACGCACACACGCACACACGCACACACACACACACACACACACACACACGCACACACACACACACACACACACACACACACACGCACCCACGCACGCACCCACGCACGCACACACACACACGCGCGTGCGCCCGACACACCGGTGGGTGCGTGGGCGGGAGTGATGGGAGGGGGGAGGGGCCGCGTTGGGAGACACGCCACGTGTTCACTCACTCGCTCGACAGAGCCGCACCTATCGCCATGGTAATCAATAACGCACGCTGATCTCGCCGGCCGCTGAGTCGGTGGGGGGGGGGGGGGGGGGTTGTGAGTGGCGTGGGCTGTGGAGCACAGCTGTTGTACAGCATGTAACGCTGTTGCTTCGCTGTGGGGACCCGCCATTAATTGTAGCAGTGGGTGGGTACTGTGTTTGGGAACAAGTACTTGTTTTAGCAGTCGCGGCTAACGCCCAAGCAAGTGTGATGTCTTCACGCCGTTAAAGGTTAGGACGAGTTTTATTATTGTGGGAGGGGGGTTGTTGTACATTGGCCTCATCTTTTGTCGTCCGCCAAAACACTATTTTTACAATGCCAAAAATAAAATGGACAATATTGGAGATGGCTGTATGAAGAAGCTGATTCGGAGAGGACACAATGGGGGGCATTAACAAAAATTGAGTCTCCTGTTTCACGACGGGCCTCGAGTCGACAGCACTCGGCCATGTTGGGACGGACACAAAGTCCTGTTTGGGAATGTTGATGCCCAACATGCAATTCAGTCCTTTGAGCCAGTGATGCTCAACTGGTGGGTCACGGACCGGTTGTCAGTGGGTCGGGGGCCTTTATCCGGCCCCAAAAAAGAAAGAAAAAAAAATCAAGAAAAAAATCCTGTGCTTTTATTTTGAAGAGGATTTTTTTATGCAACGGAGTGCCATCTATTTTTTATTACCTGAATAAGTGACTGAATAGCTTAATAGTACAATTACTGAAGTGTTATGTTTAAATAAATTTGAGAAGTTGAAAATTGTCCTTGAATTGGGTCGCCGCTTCTCATTAAGGGGTGATGGTGGGTCCCGAAGCCAGGCCATCTGACAACCACTGCTTTAAGCTAAAAAAAAAACTACAGCACTGCTGCACTTGTCCTTCCTGGCGCTTTGCTCCATAAACCAAAAAAAAAAAATCATTATTTGTCTTTTTTGGGTCACGCTACACATATCAACCGAAATCCGAAAAAAAAAAATCATTATTTTTCTTTTTTGGGTCACGCTACACATATCAACCGAAATTCGTGCTCTGTGGCCGCTGCGCTTAATTGGCTGACACCTTGGCTCTGAACGCTGGCTGGGTGCAATACAGCCGTCTCCAATATTGCCAGTTGTTTTGAACTGCGACAGATTAGACCAATATAAAAAAAAACTCACCCCCCACAATGAAGAAAAAAAACTAATCCTAACCATTGACTGCATAAAGACATTGCTTACTGGGGCGTTTGCTCCGACAGCTAAACCAAGTACTTTCCCCCAAACAAGTACCCTCCCACTGCTACAATTAAGGCGGGTCCCCACGGCGAAGCGACGCCTCTAGTGCTAAGATGGAGGCGAGTGGGAGCAAGGCCCAGGGGGGGGGGATAATGGTGTGGGTCAATTAAATTGGACGAATGGAATAAGTGAATGAACATCAGGAATCGGCAATAAAAGCGCTGTGTGACTTTAGTGGATACGACCGGCCGAGGCTTCCGAGGCTTTAGCGGCTCAGTCGAGAGACGCGGGATTTCCTGATCATCATTGAAAGCACATGACGAGATTACATCAGCTTACACCACACTGCAGAGTTCCCTTCTGCACACGATGGGGTGGGGGGGGGGGGGGGGGGGGGGTGGCAGTGGCTCATCAATTAGCTCACTTTCACTGGCTGGCAGAGACCTTGACATACCCAGACTACGCGTTAGTCTCTGGTGATGTGTTTGTGCACTGAAGAGTTCTCCTCTTGCTTTCACTTTACCCCGACATGAATGTGAATGTGTTGAGCTTTGGATGAATAGTATATACAGTACATCATGTTTTTTTTTTTTTTTTTATTCCCAGCTGGAACAAACCACTCCCTGGGAAATTCTAATGGTATATGGAGTTCATTCTCAGTCAGTGAAGTAGACAGTACATATATACTTCATGAACAGCTCGACAGTCAAACATCGCCCTCTGCAACAGTGCTACACCCATGGATTATTGGAAAATAAAAGATAAATGCTGGTACAATATGGATGAAAACCTAACTAATTATGGACATGAACCTGCCTCCCTGGCTCCCTCACCCCCTGTACCAACCACAAAAGCACCAGGACAGAAAGCAGCACTATATCCAACAGCAATGTATGAATAAGCAGGTATAAAAGCAGCAGCAGAACTCTGTTGGTCTTGGTAGTGACCTGTCACACCTCCACCGTGAGAGATTCCATTTTTGTATTCTGCTATTCACATCGCTATTTACTCTCCTCCCTGACTCTGCCAAGTAACCCCCCCCACACACACACACACACACACACACAAACAGACACACAACCACACACACACACACACACACATACACACACACACACACACACACACACACACACACACACACTCACGCACACCCACACACAACCACACATACACACACACACACACACACACACAAACAGACACACAACCACACACACACACACACACACACACACATACACACACACACACACACACTCACGCACACCCACACACAACCACACATACACACACACACACACACACACACACACACACACACACACACACACACACACACACACACACACACACACATACACATCACCCCCACCCACCTCCCATCCCCACTCACTACGCCTTCTAGGTCTACTGGAAACGTCCAACAATGTGTGCGATACAGAGGAAACTGACTTTCCACATGTGTACAAAAAAAACCAACCGACACCCAAGTACTTGAGATTTAGGCTGCGTATTCAAATCTTTGGTTGTTTGCGGCTTACACTGATTCGCGGACTCCAGATTGAGTTTGCGGATTGAATTCTCTCTAGGTCTCTGGGGAGAGAGCGACAGCGAGCCAATGTATTCCGCACAGCTCGACAATAAAATACAATTTTACACTGCATTAGCTTGGTGGCTGGTGTGAGCCACATTTCGAGGCAGGGCATTGTGGTGGGTCAGATCGATGACTTTCCCCGGAGGTTAGGGGGTTAACGGCAGAGGACGCCATCGGCATGCGTCCAAATGTAACAACAGGCCGTTACTGTGAAAAAAAACTAGGGATTTCTCTGGGTTTCGACACTGTTGGAATCATTCAGATAATGTATGAATACAACTCAACAAAATGTATATTATATGTCTAGTTGTTTCTTTAGATTTTTCAATGTGGAAATCTGACCTATCATACGTTTAATCAATCAATCAATCAAACAAGCAATCAATACTCTTTTTCACAGAGGTGTCAGTGAAGGAGAAACACAGGTGTCACTCATAACACTTCATTTGGGTCTGCTACTTTTATGTACCGGGGAAACGATAGAGGCCTCAAATAATCAAGACTACTACCTGTGCCCACGTACATCAAATAAGTAGACAATAGCAGATAATTTGTGTCATGAGTTACACGGACACCTCTGTACCAAGGATCCATGAAGCAGGTGCAGAAGAAGAAAGTCTCGAGTTTGTCTCGTATTTCTAGGAACTACTACAGCAGATGGACGAGGATTTAGCGTGTGTCCAAGGCGGATTATTGTGCACACACATGCACACCCTGCCACCATCAGGCACCGCTTCTCAGCTTGCCCCCACCACGAGAGGTCATGCCCCCACCACCAGAGGTCATGCCCGCCAGCACCAGAGGTCGTGCCCCCACCACCAGAGGTCATGCCCCCCAGTACCAGAGGTCATGCCCCCCAGCACCAGAGGTCATGCCTCCACCACCAGAGGTCATGCCCCCACCATCAGAGGTCATGCCCCCACCACCAGAGGTCATGCCCCCCACCACCAGAGGTCGTGCCCCCACCACCAGAGGTCATGCCCCCACCACCAGAGGTCATGCCCCCACCACCAGAGGTCATGCCCGCCAGCACCAGAGGTCATGCCCTCACCACCAGAGGTCGTGCCCCCACCACCAGAGGTCATGCCTGCCAGCACCAGAGGTCATGCCTCCACCACGAGAGGTCATGCCCCCACCACGAGAGGTCATGCCCCCACCACCAGAGGTCGTGCCCCCACCACCAGAGGTCATGCCCCCCAGCACCAGAGGTCGTGCCCCCACCACCAGAGGTCATGCCCGCCAGCACCAGAGGTCGTGCCCCCACCACCAGAGGTCATGCCCCCACCACCAGAGGTCATGCCAACAATGGAGACAAAAGCTCTCCCGGCACACTCGAAAACTATGCGCTTTATGCGCGTTATGAATTGATATTTATGAGCATATTAGTTTAGTTACCTATCTAATGTCCCCACCACTGCCCCCCCCCCCCCCCCCCCTGCCCAACCATCTCAACATCTTCCGGGGGCCACACCCGGCTGTCTGAGAGAAGGGCTCCTGAAGCAGACGGTCTCACCCGGCTGGGAGCCCACAGGACCCCGACCAGCAAGCCAGCAAGCAAGAGCGCGTTTGTGCGGGTGCCATTTTGGATCCCAGGCAGATGATTTGATTATCAGAGCAACCTCCTCACACGCACAATTATTCTTTGGCGCCGCCCCCCCCCCCCCCCCCCATCCCATTCTCCTGCCGCATAATTGACACAGCCCCCGCTTTCCACAGGGTGTCTCTGTGATGCGGTGGCATTCAAAACAACCAGGAGGTTCTGCGGCATGCAGATGAAAACGCTCCATGAAGAGCTTTTGTATTAACAATGCTAGATGCTGCTTTGTGTGTGTGTGTGTGTGTGTGTGTGTGGGGGGGGGAGGGGGGGGGGGGGCTACTTCAGGTTTGCACTCCACTAAAAGGGTTTGGCAGGTTTTGGCTGTGAAATTGTGTGTGTGTGTGTGTGTGTGTGTGTGTACAGTATGTGTGAGAGTTGAGTGTGAGTGAGAGAGAGAGAGATGTGTGTGTGTGTGTGTGTGTGTGTGTGTGTGTGCATGCATGCGTGTTTGTTTGTATATATATATGTGTGCAGCTGTGGTAGTGTAGTAGCTGCACTTCTCGCAGGATGAAGTGATTGTGAGTCCTCGTGGTGTACAGTAGTATTCTGAATACACTAACGCAAGCTAACACGTTTATGCTAACATTCCAAACCGTATTGGATGTAAAAAACACAGCTTTCTGGTTACATTTACTGCCTCTACTGAGTCTTCTCAATGCCGGCGCTGGCTAAGTGCCAACCAAAGGTAATAAAAGTGTGTGTGTGTGTGTGTGTGTGTGTACATGTGTGTGTGTGTGTGTGTGTGTGTGTGTGTGTGTGTGTGTGTGTGTGTGTAAGTGTGTATGTGTGTGTGTGTGCAGGTGCATGCTGGGAAATGCTCACCTTCTCGACTCCTGAGTGCGCTGAGGTTGGAGGGCGCGTCCGGGCCGGCCTGCACACAGTAGACCTCTCGGCCCTGGACGCCGCCGCCACACAGGCCCGTCTGGTTGCCGCGGCGTCGGTCCTGCTGGCTTAGCAGCGTGTCCACTCTGCACTCTGTCCACTCGGTGGCCTTCCAGCTGTACCTGGTGCCACGCAGAGGACCCGTGTGAGGTTCAGCCCCCGCACACCAATACATAGAGCATCGTTGGTTCCCAAACGGTGTGCCGTGGGATTTTGGAACAACCATACATTTAGTTTATCAGTACCTTGTATGGACTCAATTCATAACAAAATTGATCAATCAATTCATAGCAAACTATATACCTAAAAACATTTCTTTAATTCTTGCCTCATTTTTAATTGACCTGTCTGGTTTAAGTGGGTGTGTTGCTGCTTTGATTAAGCCTAATTTGATAAATTTTCAAATATTTTGCTAATACATATTTCATGAGTAATATGAGTCTTTGTCACATTTTATTTGGCATTAGTAAATAACTATGCATATTTACAGATATTTTACGTGATATGAGTGATAACACATGTTATAAAGGCTATTTTGCACAATAGGTGTGCCTTGAGATTTTTACTTGTCCTTTGGTGTGCCTTGGGCACAAACAGTTTGGGAACCACTGACATAGACCACAGCATTTTTAACAAGAAGTCTCTGAATTGAACCAATGGGAAACCATACCAACAGGATTTGAAAGTACGGCAGTAGGTAGATGGAGTATGAGTGACTGGAGTAGGTACCGATACAGAGTGTGTGACCCACTTCAGTCCAGAACCGTGAATCCATGGTTTGTGTTTCAATTGATGTTACGTTGTGGCGAAACATTGCCAAACAGAAACTATAAATCAATCAACAATTGAAGGTAGGCATATAAACGTGAACCTGAAAAAAAAAACATGATTAAAATGTCTTTGTCATATTGGATCATTAATACGTTTAGTCGTTTATTACCATGTAAATGTCATCAATGCTTTCTTAAAGTGTCCTAAATGCACACGTGTGGTTGCTTCTGTCTGTGTCATTCCATTACCTTTGAGTGTGTGGCAAATGGCAAATAACAAGACAACAGACAAATGTCCAAGTTGCGCTGGACATTTGTCTTCATTCATCTTGTAGACAACATCACCAATTACTGATTCCAAAACAAAAGATACTCAATACATGAATCATCAGAAGAAAACCAGCCCCACTCCCAGCCCTAACTTTGACATCCAACCATGAAACCACTCAGTCAACCGGAAACCAGCTGCCTTCTCCCAGCCGGCTGGGGGAAATGAGCATGCGCTTGTGAGCGTCGGCTGGATGGCAGGCATTTCTTAAGTGTTCTTTAACTGAACCCTTCATGCTATTGACCTTAGATTGCTGTTTACAACACACACACACACAAAAAAAAACACAAAAAAAAACGCTAAAAAGCCACAGGCATCGGTTTCCATCCTTAGAGTCCCCTTCTGAGATTTCCGCAAGCAGCGATGATTACAAGTGAGAGGAGAACATCGTTGATTGCCTGTGACTATTCATGCGTGGTATTGTATCTGCCGCTTTATAGAACGGGCAGCAGCAGACGAGAGGGAGGCTTCTGTGTAAAAGTGGGTAGAAAGGTCTGGAATGGCAAAACCCACTTTTGTCTGTGGTTATAATGGAATTCATTTGAGGTCATCGATGAAAGGAGTTCCATATTTATGAGTGAGCTGTGTATCTCTCCTTTTCTCTCTCTCTCTCTCTCTCTCTCTCCCTCTCCCTCTCTCTCTCTCCCTCTCTCCCTCTTTCTCTCTCTCTCTCTCTCTATGGCATGACTGGGGGGACAACGGGCCCCCTGGGAGACCATTGCATCTGAGGTCTTTTGAGCACAGATGGGCATCTCTCCCTCCACAGAGGCACCCTTCAATATAGACCGCTGGGCCACTGCCATAAGGGTCACACCTCTCTCGCCCTCTCTTATCTCTCTCTCTCTCCCTCTCCCTTTCTCTCTCTCTAAAACAGCAGGCAGTTTCAGCAGGCAAAACGTGATTTATTGCAATGCATTATGGGTCAGGGGAACAATGTTCAGTATATACCTCTCGTTGCAACAGACAAGAAATAAGCACCGCGTGGTCCTTGTATCGCATATATCAGACACTGCATACGCATCAACTGATGAATAAATAAATACATAACAACTGAGTTAATTAGTATGCAGGAAGTCCCATTAAAGGCCATGTTGGTAACATCACAGAGAATTAATTCCAGTCAACAAAGGGAAAGCAGGGAAACTCGAGAAATCTATTCATTTTCTTTGATCTGTTTTTTATAATTTGTTGTGTATTTTATATGATTCAGCCATGTGTGTGTTTTTTGCGCGAATATTGTCTACCTTTGAACACGTAATGAATCAATCATTCTATCTATGAAACTATCTGTTTCTGACTCTGATTCTGATTCTATTCACAATATCATCAATATATTTGAGGGCTTGAAATCTCTTCGGCAGAACATGGCTGTGTGGCATCCCTTGCCCTTTCATCCTACAGTGAAACCTCCGCACTCAACAAATCGCTTCCGGAACAAAAAGTCCGACCAACATCTGTCCCGGAACTCACACAAATTGTGGAACCGGTACGCTGTGGTGACGCGGGGACGCCGGGCTGGTCATCAATACGTCATGGAGTCTGTTCGGAGGAGACTCACGCTCCAACCGTCTTTGTTCCCTGGATCATTATTTGCTATTCTCTGCCTCTTTTTTTTTCATTTGAACATGTACTGTATATGTACTGTATCACTAAACCCTCCATTGTGCCTCCAAAGAAGGGAGGCAGTGCTGGTGCTCAGAAAAAGTGTCAAATAGTGCGTACAGCGATCCAGCTGAAGAAGGAAATCACCTTGAAGCATGAAAACAGGATGCCCGTGTCTGATTCTGATATTGCTTCATGGCATGCCCAAATCAACAGTATGTAGGATTTTAAAGAATAAAGGAGTGATAATGATGTTTTTGTTTTTTTATTACTGTTTATCCAGGTTAAATGTAAGATTGTATCCATGAAATACAGGTCTAGATGCTCTGGATCAGATTCATCCATTTTACATTCATTCTGATGGGAAAAATAGTTTTGTCAGTTTTCGAACAATTCACAACTCATTCAGCCTTTTGGAACGAATTCAATTTAAGTACTGAGGTTTCACTGTACAATGCTATGACTGAATGCCAAGAACATTGAGTTGTTGTGTTATATTGACTTTTCCTTTGCAGAAGTCAACACTTCCATGTATTCCTGCATGGAATGGGCGGCAGTAGCTTAGTGGGTGGAGTGGGTGGCCAGAGCGGGTGGTCCACTAACTGTAGGGTCGGCGGTTCGATCCCCTTGATCCCCACTTCCAAAAACTGTCTGCATGTCGAAGTGTCCTTGAGCAAGACACTGAACCCTGAACCCCAACTTGCTCCCCGGGCACTGATCATAGCAGCCCACTGCTCCTATGTACAATAGGATGGGTCAAATGCAGAGAACGAATTTCGTTCCCATGTCTAAAAACATGGGAATGGCAAATGAAGACCACAAGGTCCCAATAAAATAAAGCTGTGAGATTACAATTTAACATATGGTGACTGTATGCAACATGACTTCAGAGAAATATACATGAAAAGAGATACAGTATATTGTCCATATTATCATAATGTTTTTGTTAATACCTCTCTCGTTTGCTTCTGCAGTCGTCCAAATAAAGTTAGCTTAGTCCTGGCTTATTTCGATTCCCTTGATCCCCCTCCTCCTCCAACTGTCCGCGTGTTTAACCCCGCAAATGTACTGATTGTAAGCGTCTGCTAAATGCCCCCTTTATCATTTATTTGGGGGCAGCCGCGGCCTACTGGTTAGGGCTTCAGACTTGTAACCGGAGGGTTGCCGGTTCGAACCCCGACCAGTACAAACAGCTGAAGTGCCCTTGATCAAGGCACCTAACCCTCACTGCTCCCCCGAGCGCCGCTGTTGCAGGCAGCTCACTGCATCGGGTTTAAGTGTGTGCTTCACCTCACTGTGTGCTGAGTGTGTTTCACTAATTCACGTTTGGGTTAAATGCAGAGACCAAATTTCCCTCACAGGATCAAAAGAGTAATTCTTCTTCTTCTTCTTCTTCTTCAGAGTAAATACATGAATGAATGCATAAAAATAAAAAAAATAAAAAAGAAGAAAATAAAATCTCAACGTGTGTGCAAACCGCAGTGCGTAGCGACGGCGGCGGCGACGACGGGGACTCACAGCGTGCAGGGCGGGGCCGCCTCGCCGGGGCTGCAGGCCTCCCTCTCCTCCAGTGCCGGGCACTCGGCGCCGTCGCGGCCCACCGTGAACTGGCTGACCCTGCGGGTGCGCGTCCGCTCGCCCTGCCGCCCGTGGGGGTCGTGGCACTGCTTGGAGCAGGCGGACCACTCGGACCAGCCGCTCACCTCGCAGTCCCGGGTCATCACGCACGCCTGGTAGGTCAACGGCAGGCTGTCCTGGGAGCACAGGCTGTTGGTTCGGGGAGTAAAAGGGGGGGGGGGGGTAAAGGGTCAGAAAGGGGTGAAAGACCAGGACCACCGGACCCCATGGGGTTCCACCGCGAGGACACACTCACTCCAATGTCACCGCTTTTAGAATATCGTGTCGAAGCCCATCTGTTCAGTGAGATGAAAGCCACTGGCACTGTCACCACCCCCCCCCCCCCCCCCCCCCTCCCCTGCCCTCATGTTGGTTCATGTTTTCCAGGGTCTTGAATGTCCTGTCTATTTTTCAATTATTTATCTGTCATGTTGTATTTGTTTACTGTTATCTGATGTTTTCTTTGATACACTGCAATACGCAGTAATGTGACCACGGGTCTCCCCAAAAAAAAGCCAAATAGACACAAATGAAGATAACAATGACATTTTTATTTAAAAAAAAAGAATGATAATAATTACATTATCATAGAACACACTGTGAAATCGTAACACGTGACTTTCTGTTTCCGTGGCCCAAAGCAGAGGGCTGTGCCAGAACAGATGCTAAATAATGTTTTTGCAAATCGACATGTGAACAAATAAGACTATAAACTATAGTCCTCCTTCATTCACACCCTGTGTGTTTTGCTTTCTTTCAAACAACATGATTATTTTTATGTTTTGGGTTGCTCCATATCAACAGAGGGATGATTGCCTAAATGCACATTAGCATAGAGCCACATTAACAAACACAAGCGGTTTGACAAGCAGAGCACACAAATTTGACGGCTATTGAAAGAGAAAGGCAAACACATTCATCCATATGATCCTGCAATGGACAATGGATGCTGTGAATCACCCAATTCAACATTCCCCCACATGGCATCTTTCGGTCCAGATTTGGCTCAGATTTGAACTGACAAAATCAAACAGTTCATTTGGCGTCACATCCAAACACAATGCAACGCTTGATGCAGAGAACTCAACTCATCCCACAAGTGGTACGGTTCACGCTGTCACTTTGTGACAAACCGAATCGAGTTGTTTGTCAGATGTTCGATTTGAGGTGCATTTTCCGTTTGTTTCATTTGATAGCTTTGCTGAGTTTACGTTCCCTGAAGTGCATCTCTAGTTGCTGCAGGCAAAATGGCAATTACGGGGTTTAGTTGCATTGCTGTCAGGGCTGTTGTTGTTTACTTAGCACAGCGAAAGACGTCGGATGACATCATTATGCCTGATGATCACGCGTTATGTCATTGACGACGATGTCATTGCCAATGTCATCAACGTGAATAATTCCTTTGTTTGTTGGCATATGCATGCGTTTGTGTGTGTGTGGTATTTCCGACAGGGGTATCTTTTAACATGATTTCCCTGCAGTGTTCGAGGCTCTGTGCTGCTTCCGGAATAAATAAATGACAGCTTCTGGAAAACTCGACGATACCACACAACGTACAGCTTCAGATGTCTCCTTCAAAGGTTTATTTTTAAAGAGCTGGCCTGGTGATGTAACCATTGCCACCCTCTCTCTTGGCTTCTCTGAAACATCCGTTACCAATATAGTTTCCTTACAGTCGTGGCAAGGGTGCATGCAGGCTAACCGCTTGGTAAAACCATGTCTGCAAATTATATTGGCAAAACAGGTTTTAGTGAGACCAGGAAGATGTTTTCATTGCCAGTAGTGTCCTTTGAGTTACTTCAGTTTACTTTATTTTTGTATCTTTCGTTCTGTCTTCTCTGTAGCTTATACTCCTATAATCTATTGTATTGGTACAGTATACATCATGCATACCCTGCAATTGCTGTATGTATGTATGTATGTACTGTATGTATGTATGTATGTATGTATGTATGTATGTATGTATGTATGTATGTATGTATGTATGTATGTATGTATGTATGTACATTATGCATGTACGTATGTCCCTATTTGGCAATGTTTTACTAAAAGCATGTGTATTACTGGTGGATAATTGGCAGCTTGAGTTGAATAGAATAGAATAGAATAGAATCTTTATTGTCATTGTACAACAGTATAAAAATACGGTGGCACAACGAAATCGAGGAAATTGAATATAAACTCCCACATTTGTTTGGCTCGTGGGCTATAAGCGCTAATATGAGAATCACTATAAGCTCTCAGTTATCCTCAGAGCTAAGTGTTTTAAATCATCTGTACGTTTAACTAAAAAAAGCCAATGTATAGAGCAAAGTGTGTCCCTTTTGGCATTCTTTAAATAACAAACAGTAAATTACATACACACACACACACACACAACACATTACTCCTCAACCCTATGAGTTTCAGTCTTTCCTCTGGAACATACCACTCCCTTTCTCTACTGTGCTGTGTGAAATTGATGCCGTGCTCACTGGCCCCCATTAAAGCCACCCAGGCAACTGAAGACAGAATGAGGACATTCATCTCCCAACAAGAGGACGCAAGCCCACCAGCACCCGCAACCCCTTCACAGAGCCACCAGGAATTGTTGGCCCTTTCAATTAAAACACACATAGAGACGTATGTGTGGGCATCGGCTTTTAAAGACGTGGGCTTTGGATTCACTTACTCATACCATACCGTTTTTTTTTTCTTTTTTTTCCATTATTGTTTTGACCTACTTCTAGTGTTCATTCAGATAGGTGGATAGTGATGTTATTATGCTCGGTGGCTTATTGGAGCGCACAGCCATGTTATCCCTTGACCTATGACGTTACGGCCGAGGCTTTGCATTAATGTCATTAACTGGATCTTCGTTGGTTGCCAGGGTGACCGCACTGCAATTAATTCAGAGTACGAGAAACATTGACACACACAATTAAAACTATTACACTAATACTATTACATGTGAATCGTGTCTTTGATCAACTCCTCGTCTAACTAAAGGGTACCGGGAACGAAGGTAGTTATTCTTATCTATTTGTATTCTTAGCGTTCAATTTTCTGGAAGCGGCTAGGAAATGTTGTCTTGTTAAACAGTTCTTATCTCCCCTGTCGGCACAGGAGTACCAACCTGATGTACACAGCGCACAACAAACTCGCAACGCTTCCATCATGCCAACACTAGCTATAACTGCTTCATGTACAAAGCTGTCTAATGTCACACTGAAGCACTGAAGAGAGGAAACATGCCACACTGCAATCCCATTAGTTAATATTAGTTTGTAATTAGTAATATTAGTAATTAGTATTTTTTTTTTTTTAGATTATTTTGTCTTTTTTTTCTTGCGTTACCTGTTAGCTCTACAGTACAGCTCTACAGTATAGTGCTACAGTCTACTACAGTAACTATGCAGTAACGATCAATAACCATGACAAGGAAAATGTAAGTCATTTGGATAGTGACAATTAGTTCCCCAAGCCACCACTTAGTTATGGAAGCAAATAATGCATTCATTACAAAAAATGTTTTTTTGCCCACCAGAAATGATATCGTAATAATGAAAAAGGTATCGGGTAAGAAAGTTACAAAGAATGTTCTCTCTCTTCCATGAGTATGTGAGTGTACATAAGTATAAGTGTACATATACTGTATATATTGAATAGGTTATATAGACACCGTAAGGCACCATCGATGGCGTAAGGAATCCCATTTTGTCTTTTTCGTTCACACAAAGCAATGGCTAATAAAAGTGTTTTGGTGAACTGCTTAGTGTGCTGTGTGAGGAAACAGATAAGGGGATCAGCGGTCTATCTCGTATACCAGCAATGGGTGGCCATGCTGTGATGCCCCCCCCCCCCCCCCCACACACACACACACACACACACACACATAGGGGCAAATACAAGCACAGTGAGTGAGGCGATGGGGAACGCTGAGCGCCATTTTGTTTGGTAATGTTACGTGACGTAATGTACAGCAGACGACCTCACCTGAGGGCCTCGGTGTCCCCGCTCTTATGAACGCAGGTCACCTCCCGCGTGCGGTATCCCATCTGGATGTCCCAGGACTTCCCCCCCGGGCGATTCTGTCGATTCTTGTTGCGCTTCTTCTTGAGCAGCTCCCTCGTCTCCGGGTCTTGGGCCGTCGCCTTGTCCGGGCGCAGTCGCTGGCGGGCCTTCTCCCGGATCTTCTCGCGTTTCTCCTTGTTCTTGACCTTCTTCTGCCTTTTCGGCCGGTCCACCTGTCTGGACGCCCGCTCCTGTTTTCTGATCAGCTTTCGCAATTTTCGATTGGCCCTGGCCAGCTTGTCGGCCTCTCGGTTCGGTTTGTCGCTGCCTTTGGCGTCCTTCTTACCTTCCCGTGTTGGTTTGCCTCTGCCGCTGTCTGCTGTGTCCACTTCCCTGGGTGGGTTCTCCACGGCTGGCGTGTCACCATCTCTGGGCAGTTTGTCACCGACTCTACCTAATGTGTCGCTGTCTCTGGAGGGTTTGTCTCTGGGCGGTTTGTCTCGACCCCTGCCCGGCGTATCTCTTTCTCTGGGGGGTTTGCCTCCGTCCGGTGCACCCCCTTCTCTTGCTGGTTTCTCTCTATCTGGGGTATCCCTTTCCCTAGATGGTCTGTCTGGTGTACCCCCTTCCCTGGGTGGTTTCTCTCTACCTGGTGCGCCCCCGTCTCTGAATGGTTTGTCTCTGCCTGGTGCACCCCCTTCTCTGAATGGTTTGTCTCGGTCTGGTGCACCCCCTTCTCTGGATGGTTTGTCTCGGTCCGGTGCACCCCCTTCTCTGGATGGTTTGTCCCTGTCTGGTGCACCCCCTTCTCTGGATGGTTTGTCTCTGTCTGGTGCACCCCCTTCTCTGGATGGTTTGTCTCTGTCTGGTGCACCCCCTTCTCTGGATGGTTTGTCCCTGTCTGGTGCACCCCCTTCTCTGGATGGAGTGTCACTGTCTCGTGTATCAGCTTCTCTGGACAGTTTACCGCTGCCTCTGTCCGGCGAGTCCCCCTCTCTGGACACTTCCCTGTGGGCCTGTCTGGCTTGGCGTGGCGAGGGGACGCCACAGGGACCCCAGGGCCCCAGCCTGAGACTGTAGAGGCTCTCCTCGCCCTCGCAGGGCCCCGGCTGGCACGTCTGGAACTCCGTCAGGTTGGGGCAGGCGGCGCCGCCAAACAGCGGCGGCGCCAGCACGCAGCGGATGCGGTTCTGCAGGCCGGTGCCGCAGGTCTTGGAGCAGGACGTCCAGGGGCTGAACTCGGACACCACGCAGTCCCTGGGGCAGGGGATGAGGCAGGCCTGCTCCAGCCGCGGCTTGGGCTCAAAGTACTCGCAGATGGCGTCTTCGGCGGGCGCGGCGTCCGCCTTCTGCACGCAGGCCACCTCGCGCGTCTGGATGCCCTCCTCGCCGCGGGTGCACACGCCGGCCGCCGCCGCCGCCACCGCCGCCGCGTAGCGCTGCATGCCGGCGCTGCTGCGCATGGCCACGGGGACGCACTGGTTCCAGGCGCCCAGCTGCCAGTCGTACAAGTCCTTGTGCCAGTCGCACACGCGGAAGCAGCCCTGCTGGTTGTGGGGCCGGGCCGAGTGCTCGCAGTTTGTGTGCAGGGTGGTCCAGCCCTCCGAGTGGGCGCACCACACCGCCCGGCTCTGGCTGCCGCCCGGGCCACACTCGTTGCCCATGCAGCGGCCCCACGGCCCTGTAGGGGGAAAGACAGACACGACACACACACAGTACGCATGAGTATCACTGTAATGGGGAAGCCGAGCCATTCAGGAGGGACGTTTCACAGAATGCACTGCACGCGATGTTTGTGCAGCACAGGAATGACTTTAGTTACACTCATTCTTTATTGTGCTCATGCAATATGTATGTTGCTCATTTTCATTCATCCAAGCACAAAATAAGAGATCTACGGTACAGCAAAAGCAGTAATGCATATGATCACCTTTACACAGCAATATCAACAGCCTAAAGGAACTCGGGGCCAGTTATTACGAGTGCTCTTGCTGTTAAATCATCTTTCAATTTTGAACTTAACCCCCCCAGTGATTGATGACAATGCAATTATAGGTCTAGCTAAATGGCGGCCATTAAAACATTTGGCTGGGACGTGGCAGATGGAGAGGCAGCAGAGAGTCAGAGCACTCTGACTCAATCGATGGGCTCCAGAACATAAAAACGTTCCGGGTGATGTAAGGGTGATGTAAGGAACAAAGCGCGCACTACATTAGCCACGGACAATGTAATGGTGCCACTGCTGGGGTAAGCAATCAATCCAACAGCCATTTCGTTGCTGGCAGCTTGGTCATGTCCGGCTTGTCATTGGGTAAGTAAATAAATACAATAGTGTCAGGGTTTTAAAAGTATTTGTAGAAGTTAGATACTGTATAAGGTGCACTATGTATGATGTGAAAGTAAGCAGATAGACCTTAGAGCTCATAGAGCTCACGCGTACATTGACATCAATCTCGCATATTGCATTTTTGATTGATAGTTTCGATTTTCATAAGAATCTCGGCATTCGTTTATGGTGGAATTTTCGCGTCCATTCCTGTTTACAGAACACTCGAAACGGCAGAAGATGCAACAGCATGACTTCTGAATGAATGAAGCCGCCCCTTCCTAGCAAACATCCCCAAGGCTAGCGGCACTACCGCTCCTCGAGAAAGAAACCGAAGGAGTCCCATCCCTTCAGGGCACACCCTGATCATCTCCAAGCCCCTCTTAAACCCATAATGTGTGTCGCGCGCTGGCCTTTTCTGGGCATAAGCCACTGACCGGTGGGTTCCTCTCCAACTCCCCAGCTCTCTGAGCCTCCCTAAACAGCGAGCCTGTGGATAAGAAACACTTGGCCCTCATTGGGAACATCCCTCAGTGATCTGTCTGAGGCACAACACGGCAATGAAAATGTCAGCAGAAGGAGGCGGGGGGGGGGGGGGGGGGGGGGGTTGGGGGAGCGATCGATCTGGGATCAATAGAGAGGGGGAGAGAAACTGCCCTGGAGATAAGAGACAGCAGCGGCCATCACAGATATGGCGTTCTCTTGCTGCCTCGGCTGTCATCGCCTGCCCCAGCACTTAGAAATAAGGAGGGAGAATATACTACAGGAACCTCTAAGATTAGAACAGTAAACCTCCACTTAATTTAATTGAGTGAGCGCCGTCAGTGTATTAGTTCTCTGTGATGACAAGGAGAGGTCTGTGATGAAAACCCCAAGCTCTCTAAACTGTCTCTACTGCCCTGGATTGATTGTCTTGTTCACAGGAGGGCCAAAAGACGTACAGTATGTGCTTACTTGGTTACTTAGCAGTGTCTGAATGTGTGATTATACCCGTGATTTGATTAGATTTTTGTAAGAGCAGAGGTTTACTGATAGTCTTTTGCCGTGTTTCTCAAACAGGTGTACATGAAACCCCTACTTTGAAAGATTGCATGGACACTAAGAACACTTCTAAACAAGGAAAGGAGAATCTGCGAAAACAAAAATCTCAGACAGCTGCAACTGAAACACCAAAGTGTTGTCAATGTCACTATGACTATGTTGAATATTTATAAATGTATAAATGAGATTTACGTTCAAAGCCCCAACCCCTCTTTGACTTTGTTCTTTCTTTTTTGTTGGGGGGGGGGGGGGGGGAGGGGGGCAAAGAGTTGCATGAAGCCATCTTCCAACTATCTCAGCACCAAACATCAGTGTCATGTCGGCAGACCACCAAAGTCCTTTTTTAAGATCAAACGTTGCGACTTCAGATCATCCCTAGAAGTAATAAGAAAAAGCCTCAGCAAGTGCCAGTGGAAGAGGTACTTGGCCGAAAAAAATATCTTCCAGGGGGTACAACCTGGACCACATGGACACGGGTCCATTCATCTCCCAGACGTCCCCTGCTGGGGTGGAGCTGAGCTAAGCCCACAGTGGCCAGTTGCTCATCTGCCATGCTGTATGTTGCAGCACAGAAGATAACTCAGAAGATAGCAGAAGATAACTCAGGAACCATGCCCAAAGTCAACATCTGTTTACATCTCTGCCCGCCACGTTAGGGATCTACATTGCTTCTGTGCTTTTCACTTAGCTCCGCTTAAACTTCATCGCAATGTCCGTGTTGTCCCAGGCGTGACTGAATAATTGATCAAAGTTTACTCAGCGGCACAGTTATCCCCTGGTCTTCTGTGTTGAGCGTTGTGTGGCTCGGGAAGCAGGGTGTAGCATTACTCAAGTGTGTCCTATATTTCTCAAATCCCAGAGGAACAGACAGGGGTGAGTGAGAATGTCGGGCAATTCCTCCTAGAGTAACCTGCTCTCTTTCTCTACCGTTCTGTTCATCCTGGTCTTATTTCCCACATCTCACGGATACGATTAAAATACACGGAGCCTACCACATGTGCAACCTGTGGAATTGGGCAGCATCAGGTGGTCCAACAGAGTTTTAATACGGCAAGAAAATAAAGACACTGACTATAGTCAAAAACCATGAGAATCGACGGACATGACCCCCTGACCTTAATCTGACTACGGGTACTCCATCATTTAGGGACAAACTACAGAAAACCTCAAGTGTGTCTGTCTTTTATGGACTGCACCGATACAAAAGATAACCGTGAGCTCTAAAACAAAGGCTATTACGAACTTTGACAAGAACATGATAAGGAAAATGAAATCGGTGTAAGCACAGTTGATAACAAACAGTTTTGTACTTGAACAATATAGCAACCTGTGGTCTATCTGTGTGACCACCAATGCTCCCTGATTAGATTAGATTAGATTATACTTTATTCATGATGTTAGGGTGATATTAAAGTAGTGGAGGAGGTGGTGGGGGGGCTCTCATTTTCCTAGGCAAAACATCAAAGGACATCCATGCATTATATGAACCCCCCACCATCCAATAAATGTGATTTGATTTGATTTTGTAGGACCGGTCCCCCCCTTGCCTGCCACCAACGCCACCTTAACCCCCCCCCCCATACCACGGCACCAAAAAGAAGAGAGGGGATGGGGGGGGCAGCGGTGGCCTTTACCAAGGAGATGGGAGTGAGACGCACATCCCCACCCAGAGGCATCACAGCCGGGGGGGGGATGTGGCGGGGGGGAAGGTGGGGGGGGGGGGGGGGGGGGGGGGGGGCGTGGGGGGGGAACGTCCACATTCAATGTGGACCTTCTTCATAACGGCACTGTGAGCGCAGCAGACAGACCCAGGAAAGGTCAGGGATTTGAACCGTCGACCATACAGCCTGTCGGTGCGCCAGGTGAGGTCATATTTCCATAGTGCACGGAACACAAAGACCTCCGTTCCCCCATCCTCAAATCTGTGAAAAGAAAAAGAGAGAGGGAGGCAGGGAGGCAGACAGGGAGGGAGGGAAGGAGAAGCTCCAAGATCAATAGAGCTGGAAGAAAAAGAAGCTGACCGTCCAGCATTGTGTGCTTTTAAGATGTCTTTGGGCAGAAGTCCATCCTAATCCACCCACACCGCCTTCTTAGGATGAAGGTGCGGGCGGTGGAATGTCAGGACGTTCCACACGCTCTGATGCTCACCACGCGTGCAGGGATATAATGATTTGCCAACGTCCAATAATAAGGCCAAATTTCTGATGCTGTTCACCGATTTTCCAATGGCAATAGTTAGAGGCTAATGATTACATGTGTTTCTCTCTAGGCAGCGACAGGGCTGTTTAGGCAGCTGTCAGTTCGGCCCGCCCCTTGCATTAATCCCACGAAGCTTCAGCCAAAAACAATCTGCTGCTGATTCTGCGCTCCACTACACCCACCCCCCCACCCCCCCCCCCACCCCCCCCCCGACTCTCCTATGGCACAGGACTCCTCGTGCACTTTATAGCGTCTACGTCGGCTGCTGAACGCTGGCACAGTCAACGACTCCAACGAAAACAGAACTGCGTCTTTATTTAGATGCAGATCTGCTACTGTTTAGCTTCTACCTGTTGTTATCGAGGTGTCCAAAAATACCATACGGCGATTGTTTATACTTTGATGCCATTCTTCAATTTGGTTCTATTTTATTGTATTCTATGTCTGAGTGCATATGCATACAATGTGATTTGACGGATATCACCGGATACCATTTTCAACAGAAGTGTCATTTTAGGACAAACACAGGTGTTGCTCAGGATACTCATTATGGGTCTGCTCCTTTTATGTACCAGGTCATGGGTAGTATCCTTATCTTCACTACCGTAGTCTACTATTACTCCTACTATTACTACGACTACTACTCCTCCTACTACTACTATACCTGTGTTTGGTCTATGATTACGTCTCTGTGAAAAGGGTCAATTCTGTCCCACGTTCTATCCAAATGAGCTGATGGGTGGCAGCTGAAGTCACAAATGTCCACCATCAACTGTCGACTTCAGCTCACACACCTTTGAACGGCTTCTCAATTGCAGCAGGGACAAAAGCCCGCTTTAAATGAATACCCTGCCCCTGCTACATAATTGCACTCCCATTGCAGCAGGAAAGTGAAAAAAAAAAAAAATCCCTTTTATACCAACCACACATAAATATGTAAAACAAAATCAGAAAATCCAAGAGGCAGGCAATGCAACGATGTCTTCTTCATACCTTAACTACAATACGCGCAGTGGATCACAACAAACTGTTTTATTTTAATAGTTGTTCTGGTTTATTAGATAAAGCCCATGAAGTACCGCCTGGGGATCACCCCACCCCCCACCCCCACCCCCACCCCCACCCGCCACCCGCCACCGCCAAAAACACACCGCCATTCATGCATCTTTCATGAGCCCCCCCCCCCCCCCTCCCTTGTCATGAAAAGCGCAAGCCATCCCCTCGCAGTACGGGAACATTACATGGCTCATTGAGACTGTCACGCTGCTACGCTGACAAAGAGCTCGGCCCGGCAACGCACGCGCCGCGCCGCGGGCTTTCAGCGCCCATTCACTGTGTTTTCTATCCACCGGCAAACAGCAAGAGGAGGAGGAGGAGGAGGAGGAGGAGACGCAACCGTAGACAAGCCGCTCGCCACGCTGAGCCGCCGCCACACAAACGGGCTCCGAAACAGTGCGCTGGTGAGACCGCGTTGTCTCTCTTTTGACCTGGCCGAGCGCATGGGGATATCGCCCAGGCCGAGCCAGGAAATGGTTTTAATCTGTAACTGCGTTGCATGGGTCTGCTGCCACGCGGTGCACTCTAGCCACCGTCGGCCGGCGGCAGATCAGGCAAGAGGTTCGGAAACGAACGACAAAAAAGGGGGAACAGAGTGGACAACGCGGACCTTCCGGGTTTGCAGGCCAATGGTGGCCCGGAGCTGCTCTTTGTGTCTGTCTTTCCATCTGACCTGTCCTTATGGTGGGACTCTGAACCTGTTTACAACTTCCTCAAAAGTAGTGGTAGTATTAACAGCAAGGACATGAAATTGTAACATATTGCCCTCGTCTCTCTATACGTCTCCTGTAATGAGATAGGGATATTACATTAACGGTAAGCTGAATGTGAAAATGAGTCAGGAGAGGGCTCTACAAGTGGCTATAAACGCTGATTTCAATTAGGCGTCTACAAAGGCGGGGTGAGGGCCAATCTGCAGTCGGTAATGGGATAATTGGCTGAAAGTCCTACACGCAATATGTTGCCATAATGTGGAGACAGGATTAAACAATTGCTGTAATTGGATACACTTAGATTACAAACATCTAATCAGGAAATCATTAATATATTTTAATGAAGCGGAAAGGGCATAGAGGACAACTTTTACGGGCAACCTTTTAAAGCACGCGCCGGGTTTTAAAGACAATGTCCCCACAATGACACCGGGTACAAAATGGACATCAAACCAGAGCCCAACACACACACACACTCACACGCACAAACACACACACACACACACACACGCACGCACGCACGCACGCACGCACGCACGCGCGCACGCGCACACACACACACACACACACACACGCACACACGCACACACGCACACACGCACACACACACACACACACACTCACACACACACACACACACTCACACACACACACACACACACACACACACACACACTCAACACACACACACACACACACACACACACACACACACACACACAAACACACACACACACTTCAAAGTGTCTTCTCTATTGCTGATCAATTGGCCACTACCTCCCCCTTATATGTGTGTGTCTGTGTATATGTGGGTGTGTGTGGGTGTGTGTGTGTGTGCGTCAGTTGTTCGCGCTATGCACGGAATAATGCATGACAGAGCTTGTTTAAAGCTGGCACCGCGGCTCAAAAATGATACGGTGGTAGACCGATGATTGTCAGAAACGCCCCCAGTGCTGACACGTGACAAGAGAAGCGGTGAGGAGGTGTTCCCGTAGCAGAGCGCCCTGCCGCACGGCGCCACCCAGAACCCCCCAGACGAGCCTTGCATCAGACCGCCGGATGATACAGAAGCTCACGCAGAAAAAGTTATATATACTGCGCCGCCCACCTGTGTGTGCAGAGCGCCCTTTCAGGCGCTGCAGACATTATCTCAAGATTTATTTATACACCCCCTTCACTATTTCCTATTCGTATTCATTATTTGCACAGTTTTTTTTTAACATTCTGCTGAAGAACTTAAGGGTATTGACATTGTTCAATGAGTCTGTGTTGTGACGTGGGTAGGGAAGGAAATTTATTTCAGGAGGATTTGTTGACATATTTGCAAAAGTTCTCTACACATTCATGCAGTGATCAATAAATCAAGTACTCTACAAAAAAATACTACAGAAATGTGGTTACCGCGGCTGTCGCAGGTCTGTATTAGCCTCTCCACTCATTCAATGTGGCCCCGAATAAAATGATTGGGATTGCTTACCTTTCTGTCAACCTAGCTACCCGGCTACATGCACACCGTCTGCCACAAGGCTGGGCAGAGCTATTGCTAAAGCTAGCCATGTGTTTTGGAGGCGTGGCTTTTTAACTTAAAACAAATCTAGCTTACTCTAAGTTGCACCCTGAGCTTTAAATGATTATGTATTTATCTATATTGAATGTGTTCACACCTTTTTTTTTTTAGAATGTGTTGATAAGGTAATCACAAAGATTCTTCATTTGTTCTATCGGTGAGGCATGTGTGAGTGCAGGCGTGTGCGTGTATGTGTCTTTGTATGTCACCATTAGTCTGTATCATTAGCCTGTATTATCGTGTGTTTTGTGAGTCCCGTAGCTAACTCCAATGCAATGTATGAGATTGGGTTGTATTTCCTATAACTACCAGCCGCTGCTTGTGAGCATGCGGCACTGGTCTTTAAACGTCAGGGAGAGGGCAAGAGGCACTCTGTCAGAGCCAGACCTCCATCCATCTGTTCACTGTACTGCCGTCCTCTGCATACCGGGAATAAAATGCAAAAAAATAAACATTCCTTGACTGACATCATGACAGCTAATGACTCATAGCTGTAGGTAACGATAAGATAAGAACATAAACAACAAATGTGTCTTCGGGGGGGGGGGGGGAGTTATATTCTCATGTCCCGGTTTAGAATTGTCACAGCACAAATAAATTCTTGTGCCGTTTCCCCCTCTGGCCATTGGGACCTTGAGTCTCCTGCCAGATGGCAACAGCTGGCATGATGAGTGAAGCGGTGGGTGGGGGGGGGTCATTATAGACCTGGGTAGCCATTTTGGTTATGGACCGATTGAATGCGTTCTGGAGTTGCAATTGTTTGTCTCCGGTGTCTTGAGAGTTCTCCATACCAGGAGATGAGAGGAGAGCACTCTCGTTGTGTGGGACCTCATGAGATGGTGTCGGGGGGGGGTGGGTCTGCTGTCATTGAAGGCTCCTCTGTTTCCTGGGAGCTGCTGCTTGCCTTTTTTTTATTTTTTATAAATGTAGCTTGCAAATGTAGCCTGCATCGGACTGATAGGTGAGTTCACTGTCAACGGCGGTTCCCAGATATCTGAAGTGGGTGGTTCTCCTCCTGGCCATTCATGATAGACAGCTTTAAGACAGGCCCCTATGCCGCCAGCTCCCTCGCCATCTTACCTCCCAGACACAGCTCCTCTGTCACACTGACATTAAGTTCAAGCAAGCCGCCGTCAAACCGGTGACAAAGTGGGTGATGTGCTGAGATTAAGAAGGGCTGGTGACATCATGCAGACAACAATGTCAACAGCTTACCTTTATGAGTGAGAGATCATCATCATTTTATATGGAGAATAGAAGGGGCGATAAAACAATACAAGGCATTAAGAGAAGGTGTTATTAATAAAGACTCGTTAGGGCCTCACGCTCAGAAACACACGTGCAAAGCTGCTCCTGATGTACAAGTTCATAGAACAGTCCATGAAAAGTGCACAGGCATATGTGTTGGTCTTGTCTAGATGACCACATACGTTTTCAAGTAGAGCGAGCGTGTGTGACCTCCACACCTCAACTGGCTCGGCAGGCAAAGTATCATCACATTCTATACGTGTGTGTGTGTGCGTGTGTGTGCGTGTGTGCGTGTGTGTGTGTGTGTGTGTGTGTGTGTGTGTGTGATCGTAACAGACATCGTACATAAAGTTGTAGCACGTGGAGTTGGAGGCTCTTCAAAGAGACACATTCAAATCCATCCATTAAAATCACCTGCGTTTGAACTCCCATCTGTAGGCCTATGTAAACACCACAGATAAACACCTACCACTATGATAAGTGCTAATTACACATAAGGATATAGAGTGTGCTTAGGCAGGTGCTCATGGGAAATGTCAATGCAACGATTCTGAGTATTTGTGTATGCTGTTGGTCCACTGACAGCAATGCAGTTAATGCAGGCTAAATCTCAACCATACGGAGAGCTGTATGTGTGTCTGTAGCTGTGGGTGTGTGTGTGTGTGTGTAGCTGAGTGTGTGTGTGTGTGTGTGTGCATGCGTGCGTGCATGCCTGTGTGTGTGTGTGAACATACTTGTATGTGTTTTCGTCCTGCGCTGTGTATTAATTTTCTGCACATGCATTATCAGTGTGTGAGGTCGAGCCTTTTGCTGACTCCAATATCATAATAGTATGTTAGTGTTATGTGCTTAATATTAGGGATGCACGATAACGACTTTCAACAATATGCTTCTCGTAGTCGATAGTTAATCGACAAGTTAATAACCTGTAACTTGGGAGATGTTGAGTGAGTTGAGTGAGTGAGATGAA
>JAXIVH010000053.1:1980542-1984221 GCA_036785325.1 Urophycis tenuis | reverse complement strand
GTGTCACGGCTTTGAGCGGGGCAGTTCAATCAGTGCATGGACACAGGAATATGGGAAAACACAGGATTTATTAACAAAACAGGGGGATTAGCCAAACTCAGGTAATCTCATAACAAAAAAGGTTGTCAACAAAGAGAGGTTGACAAACGGGTCAACCTATAAACCGCTCTCAATCTTACGATTGGAATGTCCGAATGTGAATTCTGCCACGGCGGTTGTCGTTCTCCGTCGGGGAGTGTAGCGTTCCGAGTTCCCGCAGGAAATCGTCTCTCCGGTGGCTCGGCGTCCTCCGTCTTCCACCCGACTTCCCCTTCCTGCCTGTACCTGACGGCTTTTGTATCCATCACGGTCAATCAGCCCGATCAGGTACAGGTGCGCTAACATTCCGCGTGGGTAGGGGGGCGTTCCTTATTCCGCCACCAGATGGAGCCATGCTCATCTGTGGCTGGACCCACCTGAGCGGAATATAGCGCCCTCCAAGACGCAGCCTCTCGTGACGTCACACATCCCTCCCCTCAAGACCGACGTCCTCGTCGGGGTGAAGGATGTGAAGAAGGCGTCTCGCCTGGAGAGGGCGTCCGCGTTCCCATGCTGCTTGCCAGCCCTGTGGACAACCACAAAGTTAAACGGTTGTAGACTCAAGAACCACCTGGTCACCCTACTGTTGGTCTCTTTATTCCTGGCCATCCATTGTAGCGGGACGTGGTCTGACACCACCGTAAAGCGCCGTCCCAGGAGATAAAAACGCAGGGATTCCAGGGCCCAGGTCACTGCTAGGCACTCCTTTTCCACTGTGGAGTAGTTCTTCTCCCTCGGGAGTAGTGTCCTACTTAAAAACAAGATGGGGTGTTCGTCCCCTCCATGCGTCTGTGCGAGAGTACCGCCCCCAAGCCCACCTCTGACGCGTCCGTCTGGACGGTGAACTCTTTACCGAAGTCCGGTGCCACTAGGACCGGACTCGAGCAGAGGGCCCGCTTCAGGTCTCCGAAGGCGGTCTCCGCCGCCGGGTTCCACCTCACCATCCGTGAGTGGGCGTTTGGTGGTCAGCTCTGTCAGAGGGGCGGCTAAAGTTGCAAAGTTTAGTATAAATCGCCGATAGTAGCTGGCCAGGCCCAAGAACGATCTCACCTGTCTCTTGGTGATGGGTTGTGGCCAGTCCTGTATGGCCTTCAGCTTGGCCTCCTGGGGCTTCACCAGCCCCCCGTCCAATGGTGTATCCGAGGTAGTTCGTCTCGCTGAAGGCTAGCTTGCACTTCTGGGGATTCGCCGTGAGGCCCGCTTCTCGGAGGGAGTCGAGCACGGCTTGGACCCGTGGTAGGTGGCTGTCCCAATCCGGGGCTTTGGACGACCACGTCATCCAGATAGGCCGCGGCGTACCCCCGGTGAGGTGCGAGAACCCGGTCCATCAACCGTTGGAACGTGGCTGGGGGCCCCATGGAGTCCAAAGGGAAGCCTGGTGTACTGGTAGAGGCCCTCCGGCGTGGCAAAGGCTGTTTTTCTCCTTTGAGGCCGGGGTCAGGGGCACCTGCCAGTAACCTTTAGTGAGATCCAGAGTTGTTAGAAAACGGGCGTGTCCTAAAGAGTCTATTAGGTCGTCGACCCGTGGCATGGGGTAGGCGTCGAACTCTGATACCTCGTTCAACTTCCTATAATCATTGCAGAACCGGATGGTTCCATCCGGCTTGGGAACCAGTACAATGGGGCTCGCCCATGCGCTCTTGGACTCCTCAATTACTCCTAGGTCTAACATTTTCCTTACCTCGTCTTTAATGGCTACTCTACGGGCCTCCGGCACTCGGTACGGCCGCTGGTTCACCGTTTTACCGGGCAGGGTGCGGATCTCGTGCTGGACCAACTCTGTGTGTCCAGGGAGTGGGGAGAAGACATCCTGGTTTTGGTCTACCAGCTCCAGGCTCATCTGTCTCTGGTGCGGGGACAGGTTTGGCCCCACCTGGACCTCCGCCCTCGCCGGCTCCTTGGACTCAGTGGGGGTAAACAGCTGAACAAGGCCTCTCTGGCATGCCATTTTTTTTAAAAGGTTTACATGGTAAATCTGTTCCGGTTTCCGTTTATCGGGTTGCCTCACCTTGTAGTTTACCTCCCCCACGCGCTCCAGGATCTCGTATGGTCCCTGCCAGGGTAGCCAGGAACTTGCACTCTACCGTGGGCACCAGGACCAAGACCCTATCGCCGGGTTTAAATTCTCTGGGCTGGGGCCGGCCGGGTTATAGGCGACCTGTTGTTGCCGTTTGTGCTGCTTCCATATGCTCCCTCATTATGGGGTATATGGCTTGGAGTCTTTTCTGCATGTCGCCGACGTGTTCCACCAGTGTCCGCTGGCGGCATGGCTGTTCCTCCCAGGCCTCCTTGGCGATGTCCAGCAAACCCCTGGGTCGGGTAGGACAGCAAAAGCTCAAAAGGTGAGAAACCCGTGGATGCCTGCGGTACTTCTCTTACCGCAAATAGGAGGTACGGTAGCAAGCTGGTCCCAGTTGCGTCCGTCCTCCCCGATCACCTTCCGCAAGCATTGCCTTTAAGGTCTTGTTAAACCGTTCGACCAAGCCATCCGTCTGGGGGGTGGTAGACAGAGGTCCTCAGCTGTCTGACCTTCAGGAACGTGCACCAGTCTTTCATGACTCGTGACATGAAAGGTGTCCCCTGGTCCGTCAGGATCTCCTTGGGGATACCTAGACTGGTGGAGAGAGAAGGAACAGCTCCTTCGCGATTTGTTTGGAGGTTGCCTTCCTTAGTGGAATCGCCTCCGGATACCTGGGTGGCATAGTCCATAATCACCAGAATATATTGATGCCCTCGGGCACTTTTCGGTAAGGGCCCCACTATGTCCAATGCTATCCGCTCGAATGGCGTTCCGATAATGGGCAATGGTATGAGCGGGTTCCTATAACACGGTTTGGGGGCCACCCGCTGACACTCCGGGCAACCTCGACAAAAGTTCTCAATTTCTCTATGTATGCCTGGCCAAAAGAAACGCTGTAGGATTCTTTCTCGGGTCTTCTCTACCCCCAGGTGTGCCCCTAGCGGGTGTGTGTGGGCTAGGTTTAGTACCGTCGCCCTGTGGGGCTGGGGGTACCAACAATTGTTCATGTACCTCCTCATTTTTCTTAGTTACCTGGTAAAGTAAACCGCGGTTTATCATAAAATGGGGGTAAGTAGGACCGGCCCTATTTCCCACCACTACACCCTCTATCACCTGTACATTTCGTAGCGCATTTGCCAGAGTGGGATCTTGCAACTGCGCTGTCCCATACTGGCCTGTGAGGGGGGGGAAGCTCCCGGGCGTTGGGGACGTCTTCCTCGTCGGAGCTGGGATTTCCCCCCGGTGCCACGTCCTCCTCTCCAGTGTTGGACTCCGTCTCAGGGTTGGTATGCGCACCTGCCATCCCGGGCAATGCTCCGGGTCTCCTCTTCCGGGGAACCCGAGCTGGTTTCTCGTGCGCCTCTCGCCAGAGCGGATGGAAGGCTGGGCAGTCTCGGCCTATCAGGAGAGGAATTGGGGAGAGAATCGACAACACCGGCCCTGATGCGTAAGGTCCCTCTGGTGGTGGTCATCTTTAGCTCCGTGGTGGGGTAGCTTCGGGTGTCCCCGTGGACACAGGCGACAGGAAGGGTCGGTCCGGAGACCAGCTGCTCTGGTCTCACGAGGTCGCCCCGTATCAGG
>JAXIVH010000053.1:1973042-1975542 GCA_036785325.1 Urophycis tenuis | reverse complement strand
CCTCCCGGTTCCCTTGTGTGTCCTGACAAGGAATCGACATTAAAGCTACTTTGACTTGGATGAAATAACAAAAAGTAAACCTGTGGACATACGTAAAAACAAGGCACGTAAAACAAGTGCTGCCGCATCACAGAGAGCTCGAGTCTGGGTTCATGAGGACCTGCATCTTAAAGGGGTAGTTCGGAATTTTGGACACCGGAGCTCGAGTCAGCCTGTGTTGTTATTCATCATTGGAGACGGGTTTTTTTTAATTTTTTTTTAACACATTTCATTCAAATTTCATTCAATTTTCAAATTTCATTTGTTTCTTGTCCTTCTAGTTGCGGAGTTCGCTGGTGCTAGGCTAGCGCGGGTCAACGGTTTGGGCTAGCCTGCTGATAAAAAACGGTCCCACTCCACAATACACCCGAGGCAAATACATTATATGTACATAATATATAATAAATGTCTGTGTTGATAGAATAATGTTAGAAAAAAAACTACCTGATAAATAACAGACTGGCTAACTTGGAAATGAGGTCCTACTCTATGTCCAAAATTCCAAACTACCCCTTGAACCATCGGCCTCCTCATCCAAGCATCCAAATGGAATTAATTAGCCACGGAGCTACCAACGGTTATCTGACAGAGCTGGTTCATCATAGTGCATGACTGAGGCAAGCAGCGATGGCTATTAAACACAAGACAGATGACGCCTGATTCCTCCATGGTAGCAAACACTTCATTTAGGTTTGTGTATTTTATGCCTTGGATGGTAGTTTAAGATTAACCACAGGCTGAAATCACATATGGGCTTGTTATATATCACAGAGGGCGAGGCTGGACCTGTTTTGGGGTGGGCTCAAGCCCAACCCAAAACTTGCCTCAGCCCACCCTATCCTTTGGTGCTCATATCTAATATTCTACAGTCTAGACTGTTAAAAGATATACAATGTGTTGGATTGATAGATAAATAGATAGATTTACCCCCCCACACACCAGAACACATTTAGGATCTCCACCAGCTCACCCTTAAATGCAGCAGAATGCAGGAAATCACAGATCTACGAAATCACATCTACAACATTCAAAATCCCCCACCCCCACCCCTTTCTGGGGACTGGAACAGATCCAAACACATTGGAGAGTCTTAAGTTGAAGCCATTTTGCGTCATCGTAAGTCAAATGGCTGCCTGCAACCCTCCGCAGCGCAGTTACTGTCAAATAGTAGCGTAGAGCAGGCGGGATATGATCGGAGGTTGAAGATCGCTTGACTGGTCGATTTTTGCTTAGGCCGGAACTGGCAGGACGATGTCACCCAGAAGATCATTGGCCTGGAGCTGGACAAAGTGCCCCAGAACAGTCCTTCCTCCCGGCCTCAAGACAAGCCTCCTCAACAGTGAGTCCACGGCCCAGAAAGGGTTCTCGGGATGGGTACTGGGTTCTGGGATCCGGGTATCAACTAGTGTTGATCCCTTGAGTACATTTGTGTCAGGTCATGGAAACTAGGGACACAAGTCGTCCCTGGGGGAATTTTGAGTTATTCACAGATTCTGAAAGTGTCGTTTAAGCGTAAGTCTAAGCTTTCCAATGATGTGTAACACATGGAAATCTGATCATATTTGGAGAAGTTGTGACCATTTAAAAGTAGGCACATCACAAAAGCTAAAACTGAGAAAAAGCCTCCTAAAGATTTGCAGTTGTCACCTCTCTATGGGCACACCCGATTTCAACACACTAAATGTATACTTTTAAAGAAACCAATACTGTTACCTGAAACATGGAGAGGCTTCTCTGTGATCTCAACTAACAGATTCTGCAACAAAACAAAAATCACTAATTTGGAAAAAAATCACTTCTTTGTTAATTTGCACAAATGGCGTGTTGGCAACTTCTGTCCCTAGTTTCCATGACCTGACACATTTAACATTTACATTGAGGGGCGTTTAGCAGACGCTTTTATCCAAAGTGACTTACAAAGACTGCATTTGTCAGAAGAAGGTGAAACACTTCATTGCTTGCAAATACAGTAAGAAAGTCACCAGAACAAGTTTCAAGCGTTTCAATTGCTAGGCTAACCATTGCTAGTATACAACATCTCTGACTAAGTGCAAAGTTACAAAGAGCGATTATAAAGTGCCAAGACCTACAACATAAAAGAGTATGTGAGTATATTATCGAGTACTGAGTATATTACTAATGTATGTTATTTGTAGTTGTAGGCTCATTGTAAACCTTGGAACCTTTGGAAGTCTCATTTAGAGCAAATAAGTTATCCAAATAAAAAACAAAAAAAAATCTCCAAAATGTTTCTATTGAAAGGTGCTGTGGGTAGAAAGAGGACTTATTTAAGTTATTTGATGTCATTTGTTAGAGATGGGTCCAGCCTGTGGATACATAAAGCCTTTATCTTTTATCTCCTGGCCCTTTTGTAGTTGCTTTCTTCCGATTTCTTATTTTGTCTTTTGGAAGCACTTTGGAACTTCTGTGAAGAAAATGGCTCACATCAATTATTGTTGTA
>JAXIVH010000053.1:1860542-1970542 GCA_036785325.1 Urophycis tenuis | reverse complement strand
GAGGGACTGATGGATGGTGAGGGAGATAGAGAGAGAGAGAGAGAGAGAGAGAGAGAGAGAGAGAGAGAGAGAGAGAGAGAGAGAAAGCCTTCAAACAATAAGAACAAGAGATGTACAGTTTGTACAGTATAAATGACATTAGGTGCAGCAGTCTTCATAGCAGGCTGCTTAGACTCACTGTGTTGTGGTTCTACCACAGTAAACACCCTAAATGTTCACTGATTCATGGTTTCTGAGCAGCGATGAGTGCATCAACCCATTTTCTATGGGTTGCACAGCAAATGTATTCCCCCTTCTGGCCGGAGTGCACTCACACCTATGTTGAACCCTGAGTTGAACCCGGAACCCTGCATAAACCTCCCCTCATTGTACGTCTTGGCACTTTAAGCGCTCTTTGTAACTCGGCACTTAGACCAGAGATGTTGTACACTAGCAATGGTTCACCTAGCAATTGAAATGCCTTGAAACTTGTTCTGGTGATTGTCTTACTGTATTAGCAAGCAATGAAGTGTTTCACCTTCTTCTGACAAATGTACTCTTTGAAAGTCGCTTTGGATAAAAGCGTCTGCCAAACGCCCCTCAATGTAAATGTAAATGTGATGTTTCTGTGCAGCGTTGGTCTCGACGAATAATAGAAGTGAACTTTGAAGGGCATTGCCCAGGCGTATTGAACATGTTTCTCCTCTGTTCCCCTTCCCTCTCCTCTCTCCCTCCCCCTGGTCCTTCCTCAACCTCTCCTCCACCACGTGCAGATCCCTCCATGAAGAACCTGGCTCTCCTGCTGGACCACTACGGCATGAAGGATGGCCGGCTGGACCCCACCTCCCCTCAAGGTGAGTTCTCGCAGTTGTTTCCCCAGAGTGTCGTGGTGCAACATGGCCGAGGGTCAACCCCTGAGACTGATGTGGCGGAGACCTCGACGGTCGCAGTGGGTCGCAGACCCGTTTTCAAATCCTGTGCTTTTATTTTGAAGAGGATTTTTTAATGCAGTGGAGTGCCATCCATTTTTTTATTACCTGAATAAGTGACTGAATAGCTTGATAGTGCAGTTACTGTAGTGTTATCCATCCATCCATCCATTATCGTGACCGCTTATCCTCTACGAGGGTCGCGGGGGGGCTGCAGCCAATCCCAGCTGCAACGGGCGAGAGGCGGGGTACACCCTGGACAGGTCGCCAGCCTATCACAGCTGTAGTGTTATGTTATGTTAAATAAATTTGAGAAATTTAAAATTTTCCTTGATTTGGGGGCATGGCTTGTCATTAAGGGGTGATGACGGGTCCCAAAGCCAGACCAGTTGAGAACCACTGGTCTAGAGGATGGATACCCGACCCGAGCCCGACAGTACCCGACGGGACCGGGTCGGGTTCGGGACAAATATTGAAGAAATGATAGCTCATGTTCGGGTCGGGGGGCTCGGGTCACATCTGCTGCTGATTTGGAGATGTTTGAATTGACCCCCGCGTGTTAACCCACCGCGCATGTTGCACTCATCTTGTGTGTTGACATTTCCAAAATGCCTTGCAGTTTGCTTCATAAAGGTGAAGGCTTTCATCAACACAGACAGTAAACATGTCATGAAGTATGAACAAAAAATAAGACTTTAACTGTGTCGGGTTCGGACATGAAACAGCTAGATGCCTGTCGGGCTCGGCTCGGCTCAGTTTACTGGTCTGTCGGTGACGCCGGAGGCCGGGGGGCTCGGGACAGAACATTCCGGCCGGATCCACACTCTAATATACCCGCCCTGGGATGTCAGTGTACGTCCTACAAAATCCACAGCTTAACAGCAGCGGTTGGATCACGACCACCTTGGAAGACAGCGGTTGGATTCGGCCAAGAACACCTGTTCCCCCGCTCCAAAAATCAGCACTCACTCACGCAAGGCATTGACTGGCAAAATGGTGGCTGTGTGATTTGACCCTCACAGGAAGGGATGGCGTGTAATGTTGTCACATTTACATTTACATTGAGGGGCATTTACCATACACTTTTATCTAAGGTGACAAACATTTGTCAGAAGAAGGTGAAACACTTCATTGCTGCTAATACAGTAAGAAAGTCACCAGAACAAGCTTCAAGCACTTCAATTGCTAGGTGAACCATTGCTAGTATACAACATCTCTGGTCTAAGTGCCAAGTTACAAAGAGCAATTAAAGTACCAAGAAGTGCAAGATACAAGAGCATGAGGGGAGTTTTTTTTTTTGGGGGGGGGGGGGGGGGGGCTAGGTAGAAGGTGGATGTTATGCAGGGTTCAGGTAAACATTGAACAAGTGAGTCTTGAGTCTCTTCCGGAAGATGGGGAGTGACTCTACAGTCCTGACATTGGCATGGAGCTCGTTCCACCACTGCGGTGCCAAAACAGAGAAGAGTTGTGATTTCGCCGTCCGACCTTTTTCCTCCTTTTAGTGATGGAGGAACCGGTCGACCAGCTGAGGTAGTTGAGTGGAGTGCTCGAGAACGCTTGGAGGTAGGGGGCAGTTCCATTGACAGCTTTGTAGGCCAGTAGCATCGTCACATCATTCAACGTTTCAGGGACCACAAACTATAGAGACCCAAAGTGTTCCACTGTGAAGAGGAATGAGTGAAGGTAGTCGCTCAGGGCGGCAGTATCTCAGTGGGGTAGAGCAGGGTGGACAGAGCGGCTTGTCAACTCACAGTAGGGTCAGCGGTTCGATCCCCTTGATCCCTCCTTCTCCTCCTCCTCCTCCTCCTCCTCATCCAACTGTCCACATGTCGAACCCCCCACACATGTACTGATTGTAAGTCGCTTTGGGACAAAAGCGTCTGCTGAACGCCCCCCCTTTACCCCTTTAGTCGGACCAGGGAAGCCCGAGGCATTTGACTGTCCTTTTACTTGTAACGTGGTCTTGTGTCTTCTCCCGTTCAGATCCAACCGAAAACAGCGCCGCCACAAAAAAGAAGGTGAGCATTTATCCGTCAAAGAAGAAAATACCAACTTGAATTCAGGACTGGCAAGAGAAATAACCCGCGGAATTGCCAGCAGGTCAGCGAGGGCTCGATGACGCACGGAACCCGAGGCAAAAACCTGAACGGCGATCTGCCTCCCGGCTCCGCCCCCTTGCCACCCCCTGCCACCGCCCGCCAGGAGGACCCGCCCCCCGGCGTCTCCACCAATGAGGAGAAAGATGGACACAAGTGGGCGGCGGCGCCTTTGAGCGGGAACCCCGAGGCGTACGGCTTCGTCGTGACCAATCAGAGGTGAGCAGGTGGGGGGGACGCGGTTCCGCACAAGTGGGAACGTTGATAGGTAAGTGGACCAGTGGTCCTCAACCGGGGGTCCGCGACCCCCTAAAGGGTCCCTGAAAATAAAATATATATAAAAAAAAAAAAAAGAGATCCTATGCCATTTATAGACATAGGGTTATCTTACTCAAAAGTGATTGAGAGCTTTATCTACTTAAATGACAGAGGGTGACATGACTTTTTCTTCTCTGATTACATCTGTTTCACAAGTGTCCTTAATATCTTTTAATAGGAAATCTCACATTTGCCTCAAAGAGTGAATAAATGCCACAATGCAATTTAAAAGGCACTTTCTGCAGTTTCTGTCAAATTCCACCCCCTACCCCCAACCCTCCAAAGGTGGGGGTGGGGGGGGGGGGGGGTCCTCAGAGTTGATCAGAAATACGCAGGGGTTCCAGGACTCAAAAAACACTAAGAACCACTAAGTAATGAATGCCTGGGCTGTTCATGGGTTTGTCCGCGACCGCGTCACAAAAACACATCATCTGTCATCTGCCGTTCAGCTGCACCGACGTTTTGTGACCAATTTTCAAAAACCAAAGCCATCCGTCGGTTGTGTTCAGGGTCTGTAGGCGATGCGAAGGCGCTGCTGATGGCCAGGCTAGAAAGCGATCACCTGTTCTTGAGAGGATATCGGTAACAATGTTTAACAATGTTTATCTATTTTTGAATTTGATTGGTTAAACCGCCACCCCCCCCTTCATGAGGACCTGGATCTTAAAGGGGTAGTTTGGAATTTTGGACACAGGAGCTCATGTCAGCATGTGTTGTTATTTAAGATTGGAGACGTTTTCAACACATTTCAGTCAGTTCTTCTAGTTGCAGAGTTGGCTGGTGCTAGGCTAGCACAAGTCAATGGTTTCTGCTAGCCTGCTGATAAAAACATGTCTTACGCACTCCACGGTACACTCGAGGCAAATTCATTATAACGCAAGACTATTGATGTAAATGTATGTGTTGATAGAATAACATTATAAACTAGAGTTCAAAAATTCCCTCGAGGGAAATTTTGATAGTGCACGGGTGATACTACCACCGTATTTCACCACCGCGTCATTAAATACAGTCTGAGCCACGGCGTGCTCAACAAAGAGAGAGATGACCTCTACTCTTACAAGTCGCTTTAATGTGTCAGGGTCACAAGCGGACTGTATACGCCGTCTCCCACGGAGTGGTAGTGGTATGACAAGATGCCATAGTGCGTTGAGTAATGGTGCTCCCTGACTTATTCCAAAAACAACAGTCAACAAAGTGAACGTAATGAAACAGTGAAATGCAACCCAACATGTCCTGAACATTCGCCTCCAAACCCTATCTAATAGCGATAACATGTAATGACACAGAATGCCAGAATGTCGCAATGCATTCTGGGAAACACTCCCCCAACACGTTACAATATCCACGATTTCCAGAGGTGGGATCAAGTCACTGTTTGGCAAGTCCCAAGTAAGTCCCAAGTCTTAGCAGTCAAGTCCAAGTCAAGTCCCAAGTAAAGACAGAGAAGGGCAAGTCGAGTCCAATTCCAAGTAACACCAAAGCCAAGTCGAGTCCAAGTCCAAGTCCGAAGCTTCTTCGAGTCCTGAACAAGTCATCATGTACTCTTCACTTAATAATGCCATTATCAGACTAACGATCACAATTTCAACATATCAACCTAATCTTCAGTATTTTTTTATACATACAGATTAAACTATGCATATATTTTATATATCTGTATATACGCATGCGCCCAAAGACCTTCAAAGTATTGTGTGTGAATGGTGGGTTAGAAATGTATGAGCACGGAAGGCACCACTGTCATCCTAAAGTTGGTAAAGCGCCTTGACTAGTGAGGCATGAACTGTGTGGATGCATGTAACTGGCATTGATGCTTCAGTGGATGCCAGTTACAGTAGGTCAACATTTTGCTTAAATCACAATGAAACCTAATATTTCAATAAAACAATGTTTAATCTGCATAACAATTAAGCAGCATGACTACACACAATGAAAGGTGCTGGGGGTAGGCGCTTGAGAGACAGACAGAGAGAGATCAAGATGAAGAATTGCATTTGCAAAAAATTAAACTGGATAGCAGTGTGTCCGACATCTGCGAGCGATGGGGACGCATTATAATGCCCCCATGGCTGAACACGCGCTCTACTGGAGAGCTGGAAGCAGGAACAGAACAGCTGGAAAAGTTGTGTTAAACATTAAAAAAAAAAACGCTTGGTGTGAACACCCCCTAAGTCGCTTTGGATAAAAGCGTCTGCTAAATGCCCTAAATGTTTCTCATGCAGACCGGACGCTCGACTTCTGTAACATGTCTCTACAGGTATCGGCCAGCAGGCTCTGCCCGCCCGTCCCGCTTTTTTAGTTTGTTTCTTTGTTTTTCTCGCGGAAGTGAATGAGTCTCTGGGGTAGGGCTGCTCGATTATGTCAAAAATGATAATCACGATTATTTTTGATTGATATTGTAATTGCGATTATTAAAGACGATTATTCATTGATTTTTTTTTTTTTTAATCTAAAAATGTTTTTGATGGTGCGACTCAAACATAGGTCCGTTGTGGTGGCAAAATATAATGCTGTTGACACTTCTCTTGCAACTTTTCCACGATATTCGTCAATCATAAAGGGCAGGCAGCGCAATTCTACTGAAATGGTGACGTGGTGGTAACACATACCGCTTGTCCAATGTGTTTATCAGTTTATTGAACGCCGGGTCGCTAACGGTGCTGATAGGGCACATGTCTTTGGCAATCATGTATGCGATTGCATCCGTTATTTCTTTATGCCTGCGGGAGCTGGGTGGATATGGGGTGGCATTGTATAGCGTCTCCTTAATTGAGGATTGTGTTGCGGTGGAAGGAGTGGAGGAGTGTTTCATTTTTTCCTTCATTGCTTGGTCCTGTATTACTCTGTGTGCGGACTTTAAGTGGTTAAATAGATTGGTCGTATTCGCTTGAGGTGCAGACCGGTCGCGTGACATATCTTGCAAGTTTTCAGGCGGGGGCGGGGCGCAGCGGAGTGCGCAGGTGGAGAAAGAAGGGTTCGCTCCATTTACCACACAAAACACGGCGGGTGGCAGAATGATCGTTTTATTACGATCATCTTTTTTTAATGATCGAGGGAAGCCAAAATCGTAATCGAAATCGAAATTCAATCAATCGCCCAGCCTTACTTGGTGTCTTGGTCCACGATCAGAAAATTTATTTTTTGACTGGAGACATGTCAAGTCATTACAAGTCAAAGAGGCAAAGTCCGATTCAAGTCTCGAGTGAATAGTATTCAAGTCCAAGTCGAGTCGCAAGTTATGGCGAATTTTATCAAGTCGAGTCTGAAGTCATTAAAATAATGACTCGAGTCTGACTCGAGTCCAAGTCATGTGACTCGAGTCCACATGTCTGACGATTTCCTCAGGCAAGTACAACAACTTGAACTGATAATACAGGAAAACACAAAAGCATTAACCTAATTTACACAAAATAGAAACAACATTTGTGTGTGTGTGTGTGTGTGTGTGTGTACAGGTGCTTCGCGCGATCGATAGAGATCGCGTCACTAAATGTTATTAATTAAAATGCACACACGCAAGCACGCGCAATGTCGACAGAGACGTTGCGGTTAGGGTTAGTGTTAGGTTTACTTTACATTAACATTTAATTTGATTTGTGTACGATGACGAGAGAGAGACGGAGAGAGAGAGAGAGCACTTTGGTAGAGAGACATACAATAACAGAGCGAGCGCCGGTCTCGATAAAGCCGTTAATCAGCGAAATGAAACGTTATTTCCCGATTGTTTCACAGCGGTTACATTCAGCAGGTAGACACGGCCATGAACTGCACCTATCTGAATCACATTATCCAATGAAAAGTATTAGAGCTCTGTGCGAGAGCAAGACATCGCGTCTGTGCGTGAGCATAGCCAGGACATCGCGTCTACCACCAGTTCTCCCAGCAGCAGCAGCAGCAGCAGCGGTGTGTGTGTGTGTGTGTGTGTGTGTGTGTACAGGTGCTGCGCGCGATCGATACAGAGACCGCGTCACTCAACACAGCACTTCCTGCTTTTCAGCTGGGCCATCACCGTTACCATCATGGTTACCATGCAAACACTATAGAACGATCCCGTAACAGAGCCATTTTCTGCCTCGGCGCTGGTGTCACATTTGGGCTTATTCTGACAAAACGGTAGCTCCTATCAGAAAAAAAGCGACACCATCATCGCCGTAAGGACTTCCCGAACGATTTGGTGTTTCTACAATGTTTCTAGAGTAAATATTTCGGAGACAATCGCAAGTTTAAAAAAGAGGTCCGTTCTGCTTTTCTCTGAAAATATTTGTATTGGAGTCAATGAGGCGCAGACACAGACTGGCCGCACTTAGAGGCTGCTAATACGAATTCTGTAAATCTCTCCGATTTTTTGAGCACATTGTGAGAGACAGAACACGTATGTCTACAAAGTTGGAAAAAATCACGTGTGTACATTGTAAACTGTGGCCAGGAGCAGCGTGGAGAGAGATTTTTTTTTCTTTTTCTGGGTCTCTCTCCACCTCTAGCTACACTCTAACCCTAATAAGGGCACGCAATACATACCCATTGTAATCTCCAAAAAATGATCATGGTCATTGAACAGTGATTGATCAAAAAGTATATGACCTATCAAAACATGGAAATATACATCAAATACACAAGACCTTTGTCTACTATTTAAAGTTGAAATTGAGTCTCTAGGTGAAAGTATGCAGGAGCAGCAGACAGCAGTAGGCAGCACCAAAAGTCTTTATTTTTTTACCTCCTCCCATTCATTCTCTATGGGAAAATATTCACAGTTTTTTGCAAATAACGTCATGAAAAATTAATATCATTTTAAGAAATCGAATAGCACACCGATCCCGATGAAGACGCACATTTTGATATATCATTTGTCCTACAACTCTTCAAGTTGTAGGACTAGTAGCGAATCAAAAAAGCGAGGAAGAGGAATAATAACTAGAGTTCAAAAATTCCCTCGAGGGAAATTTTGATAGTGCACGGGTGATATTACCCGTATTTAATCACCGCGACATTAAATACAGTCTGAGCAAAGGCGTGCTCAACAAAGAGAGAGATGACCTCTACTCTTACAAGTAGCTTTAATATGACAGGGTCACAAGCGTACTGTACACGCCGTCTACAACGGAGTGATAGTGGTATGACAAGATGCCATAGTGCGTTGAGTAATGGTGCTCCCTGACTTATCCCAAAAACAACAGTCAACAAAGTGAACGTAATGAAACAGTGAAATGCAACCCAACATGTCCTGACCATTCGCCTCCAAACCCTATCTAATAGCGATAACATGTAATGACACAGAATGCCAGAATGTCGCAATGCGTTCTGGGAAACACTCCCCCAATACGTTACAATATCCACGATTTCCTCAGCCAAGTACAACAACTTGAACTGATAATACAGGAAAACACAAAAGCATTAACCTAATTTACACAAAATAGAAACAACATTTGTGTGTGTGTGTGTGTGTGTGTATACAGGTGCTTCGCGCGATCGATACAGAGATCGCGTCACTCAATGTTATTAATTAAAATGCACACACGCAAGCACGCGCAATGTCGACAGAGACGTTGCGGTTAGGGTTAGGTTTACTTTACATTAACATTTAATTTGATTTGTGTATGATGACGACTGACGAGAGAGAGACGGAGAGAGAGAGAGAGCACTTTGGTAGAGAAACATACAATAACAGAGAGCGAGCGCCGGTCTCGATAAAGCCATTAATCAGCGAAATGAAACGTTATTTCCCGATTGTTTCACAGCGGTTACATTCAGCAGGTAGACAGGGCCATGAACTGCACCTATCTGAATCACATTATCCAATGAAAAGTATTAGAGCTCTGTGCGTGATCATAGCCAGGACATCGCGTCTACAACCAGTTCTCCCAGCAGCAGCGGTGTGTGTGTGTGTGTGTGTGTGTGTGTGTGTGTGTGTGTACAGGTGCTGCGCGCGATCGATACAATGTTATTATTTAAATTGACAGTTAGACCCACACACGCGCGCGATGACGACAGAGACGAGGAGGAGAGGAATAGAGGAAAACAGCCATTTTCTGCCTCGGCACTGGTCTCACATTTGGGCTTATTCTGACAAAACGGTAGCTCCTACCAGAAAAACAGCAAGACCATCATCGCCGTTAGGACTTCCCGAACGATTTGGTGTTTCCAAAATGTTTCTAGAGTAAATATTTCGGAGACACTCGCAAGTTTAAAACAGGGGTCCGTTCTGCTTTTCTCTGAAAATATTTGTATTGGAGTCAATGAGGAGAAGACAGCGACTGGCCGCACTTAGAGGCTGCTAATTCGAATTCTGTAAATCTCTCCGATTTTTTAAACACATTGTGAGAGACAGAACACCTATGTCTACAAAGTTGGAAAAAATCACGTGTGTACATTGTAAACTGTGGCCAGGAGCAGCGTGGAAAGACATTATTTTTTTCATTTTTGTGGGGCTCTCTCCACTCTAGCTACACTGTAACCCTAATAAGGGCATGCAATACACACCCATTGTAATCTCATCATTTTTCCAAAAATGATCATGGTAATTGAACAGTGATTGATCAAAAAGTATATGACCTATCAAAACATGGAAATATACATAAAATACACAAGACTTTTGTCTACTGTTTAAAGTTGAAATGGAGTCTCTAGGTCAAAGTATGCAGGAGCAGCAGACAGCACCAAAAGTCTTTATTTTTTTACCTCCTCCCATTCATTGTCTATGGGAAAATATTCACAGTTTTTTGCCAATAAAGTCATGAAAAATTTATATTATTTTAAGAAATCGAATAGCACACCGATCCCGATGAAGACGCACATTTTGATATATAATTTGTCCTACAACTCTTCGAGTTGTAGGACTAGTAGCGAATCAAAATTCATCCGGAAGAGGAATAATAACTAGAGTTCAAAAATTCCCTCGAGGGAAATTTTGATAGTGCACGGGTGACGCTACCGGAGTGTGAACCTCTATCAGAGTCACAGCCGTTTGAGTAATGGTGCTGATCCCAAAAACAGCAGTCAACAAACTGAACGTCATGAAACAGTGAAATGTAAGGAACCCAACATGTCCTGAACATTCGCCTCCAAACCCTATCTAATAGCAATAACATGTAATGAAACAGAATGCCAGAATATCGCAATGCATTCTGGGAAACACTCCCCCAACACGTTACAAAACACGCTACTATCCACGATTTCCTCAGGCAAGTACAACAACTTGAACTGATAATACAAGAAAACACAAAAGCATTAACCTAATTTACACAAAATAGAAACAACATTTAATTTGATTTGTGTCCGATGACGAGAGAGACGCTAGATGGTAACCATGGCAACGGAGACTCGATATCTCTGTTTATTTATCAACGACAAGACAGACAGATCTCACTGCCCATCACTGATCAACTGCTGCGGTCGGGACGTGTGTGTGTGTGTGTGTGTGTGTGTGTGTGTGTGTGTGTGTGTGTGTGTGTGTGTGTGTGTGTGTACAGGTGCTTCGCGCGATCGATACAGAGACCGCGTCACTCAATGTTATTAATTAAAATGACAGTTTTGCAAGCACCCACACACGCAAGCACGCGCGATCTCTACAGAGACGTTGAGGTTAGGGTTAGTGTTAGGTTTACTTTACATTCACATTTAATTTGATTTGTGTCCGATGACGAGAGAGAGACGGAGAGAGATAGAGCACTTTGGTAGAGAGACGTACAATAACAGAGAGCGAGCGTCGGTCTCGATAAAGCCGTTAATCAGCGAAATGAATCGTTATTTCCCGATAGTTTCACAGCGGTTACATTCAGCAGGTAGACACGGCTGAACTGCACCTATCTAAATCGCATTATCCAATGAAAAGTATTAGAGCTCTGTGTGTGAGCAAGACATCGCGTCTGTGTGTGTGTGTGTGTGTGTGTGTGTGTGTGTGTGTGTGTGTGTGTGTGTGCTGCGCGCGATCGATACAGGTCACTCACCCACACACGCAGGCACGCAAGGAAAACACAACACAGCACTTCCCGCTTTTCAGCTGGGCCAAACCATTAGAACACCAGCCCCCCCCCCCCCCCCCTGGAGTTTATGGTACGGACTACCAGTAACGAACCCATAACAAAGCCATGTTCTGCCTCGGCGCTGGTCTCACATTTGGGCTTATTCTGACAAAACGGTAGCTCCTATCAGAAAAAAAGCAAGACCATCATCGCCGTAACGACCTCCCGAACGATTTGGTGTTTCTACAATGTTTCTAGAGTAAATATTTCGGAGACAATCGCAAGTTTAAAACAGAGGTCCGTTCTGCTTTTCTCTGAAAATATTTGTATTGGAGTCAATGAGGCGCAGACACAGACTGGCCGCACTTAGAGGCTGCTAATTCGAATTCTGTAAATCGCTCCGATTTTTTGAGCACATTGTGAGAGACAGAACACGTATGTCTACAAAGTAGGAAAAAATTGCGTGTGTACATTGTAAACTGTGGCCAGGAGCAGCGTGGAGAGAGATTTTTTTTTTAGTTTTCTGGGTCTCTCTCCACCTCTAGCTACACTCTAACCCTAATAAGGGCACGCAATACACACCCATTGTAATCTCATCATTTCTCCAAAAATGATCATGGTCATTGGACAGTGATTGATCAAAAAGTATATGACCTTTCAAAACATGGAAATATACATCAAATACACAAGACTTGTGTCTACTGTTTAAAGTTGAAATGGAGTCTCTAGGTGAAAGTATGCAGGAGCAGCAGACAGCACCAAAAGTCTTTATTTTTTTACCTCCTCCCATGCATTCTCTATGGGAAAATATTGACAGTTTTTTGCAAATAACGTCGTGAAAAATTAATATTATTTTAAGAAAAGTAATAGCACACCGATCCCGATGAAGACGCACATTTTGATATATCATTTGTCCTACAACTCTTCGAGTTGTAGGACTAGTTTCGCATCAAAAAACACGAGGAAGAGGAATAATAAAGATAAAGATAAAGATAAAGATAAGAAAAAATCCACAGGATAACAATAGTGCTCGGGGCATTGCCCCGAGCACTGGCTCCACAGCTTTGCTGTAGGGCCAGTGCTCGGTGCGTTTGCCCCGTGCACTAATAAAAAGAAAAAATCCACAGTATAACAATAGTGCTCGGGGCTTCGCCCCGAGCACTGGCTCCACAGCTTTGCTGTAGGGCCAGTGCTCGGTGCGTTTGCCCCGTGCACTAATAAAAAGAACTAGAGTTCAAAAATTCCCTCGAGGGAAATTTTGATAGTGCACGGGTGACGCTACCTGAGTGTGAAGCTCTATCAGAGTCACAGCCGTTTGAGTAATGGTGCTGATCCCAAAAACAGCAGTCAACAAACTGAACGTCATGAAACAGTTAAATGTAAGGAACCCAACATGTCCTGGGGGGTGTACTACGAAGCTCGATTAGTGGGTTAGCGAGGTATGTTGAGCTCAAAGCCTGGGTTAGCTGTCATACGAAAGTCGCTTTCTTTTAGCGGCGCTATATCACCATGGTAACTTATGCTCGCAACCAAACCTGGTCGGGAGGAGGTTTTCAGCTAACTTTCCGATTAGATCGGCTACTTAAAGCTCAGCGCCGCCTCCTATTCAGGGTGTTTCGCTGAGTTTTGTTCTTATTTGCTACAGGTAATCAACATCAGATGAAAGGTTAGAGCCTATCCTATTGCAAATCATAGGCTACATTCACCTGACATTATTGCAACTTACCACATTGAATATATATATATATATATTTTTTACAATAGAATAGAATAAAAATAAAATACTATTTTTTGTGCTTATTTCTTACTTGTACCCATGTTCGGACGGTCGTGCTAACACCCAATCTAGATGGGGTAAAAGGCATGATGATGGACAGGCAAGATATGAGCACCGATCGCTGGCGTGCAGTTCACATACTGATCCACCACACCGTCACTACCTTCAGGCACATGCAATACTTTTTTCACATATAGGATGTATTTTAAATGAATTCCCTAAATTACACAATAAAGCAGGTTGGAGGTTGCTTTTGCATTTTAGAATCATATGCACACTTTTCTCAATATGTAAGGATGGAACAGCGGTGTAAGGCGCTGCGTTCGGGTCGCAGTCTCCCCTGGAGGCGGGTGGGTTCGAATCCCACATCTGACAATCGTATATATATAGTTATTTTATTTATATTATTAATACTGTTTTTCTCTTGCACCAATTGCACCAAGTCAAATTCCTTGTAGGTGAAAACCTACTTGGCAATAAACTTGTTTCTGATTCTGATTCTGATTAATGGCGAACAATTCTGCATTTGGCATAGTTATTTTTAGACAATTAGGCTATGCAGAATCTTTTCACTTACGCACAGAATCTGCTATTTTTTGCCAGCACGCCTCCCTAGCCTTATTATGGGCAACAGTATTGCCCCTTGCCGTTATTTTCTTTTAAACTCCTCGTATGAGTTCATAACGACTACTTGCTCCTCCTGAGTGAAGTACATAGCCCCTTTTCGCTCCGTCGGATCCATTGCGTCATGGTGAATAATGTTGGGTTACGCCCCTTTTACGGGAACGCGCATTGAAACTATAGCGGAAAACCTGGCTTGGCAAATCAAATCGTAAGTGAGCTTCGTGGTACCGTTTAACTCTGATTGCGACTTTCGTATTTGTCGATCCAGGTTATCCAAAGAAAGCCTGGGTATGTTAATCGAGGTTCGTAGTACACCCCCCTGAACATTCGCCTCCAAACCCTATCTAATAGCAATAACATGTAATGAAACAGAATGCCAGAATGTCGCAATGCATTCTGGGAAACACTCCCCCAACACGTTACAAAACACGCTACTATCCACGATTTCCTCAGGCAAGTACAACAACTTGAACTGATAATACAAGAAAACACAAAAGCATTAACCTAATTTACACAAAATAGAAACCATTAAACCATTAAACATTTAATTTGATTTGTGTCCGATGACGAGAGAGACGCTAGATGGTAACCATGGCAACGAAGACTCGCTATCTCACAGTTTATTTATCAACGAATCAACTGCTGCGGTCGTGTGTGTGTGTGTGTGTGTGTCACTCAATGTTATGAATTAAAATGACAGTTTTGCAAGCACCCACACACGCAAGCACGCACAATGTATACAGAGACGTTGAGGTTAGGGTTAGTGTTAGGTTTACTTTACATTCACATTTAATTTGATTTGTGTCCGATGACGAGAGAGAGACGGAGAGAGATAGAGCATTTTGGTAGAGAGACGTACAATAACAGAGAGCGAGCGCCGGTCTCGATAAAGCCGTTAATCAGCGAAATGAATCGTTATTTCCCGATAGTTTCACAGCGGTTACATTCAGCAGGTAGACACGGCTGAACTGCACCTATCTGAATCGCATTATCCAATGAAAAGTATTAGAGCTCTGTGCGTGATCATAGCCAGGACATCGCGTCTACAACCAGTTCTCCCAGCAGCAGCGGTGTGTGTGTGTGTGTGTGTGTGTGTGTGTGTGTGTGTACAGGTGCTGCGCGCGATCGATACAATGTTATTATTTAAATTGACAGTTACACCCACACACGCGCGCGATGACGACAGAGACGAGGAGGAGAGGAATAGAGGAAAACAGCCATTTTCTGCCTCGGCACTGGTCTCACATTTGGGCTTATTCTGACAAAACGGTAGCTCCTACCAGAAAAACAGCAAGACCATCATCGCCATTAGGACTTCCCGAACGATTTGGTGTTTCTAAAATGTTTCTAGAGTAAATATTTCGGAGACACTCGCAAGTTTAAAACAGGGGTCCGTTCTGCTTTTCTCTGAAAATATTTGTATTGGAGTCAATGAGGAGAAGACAGCGACTGGCCGCACTTAGAGGCTGCTAATTCGAATTCTGTAAATCTCTCCGATTTTTTAAACACATTGTGAGAGACAGAACACCTATGTCTACAAAGTTGGAAAAAATCACGTGTGTACATTGTAAACTGTGGCCAGGAGCAGCGTGGAAAGACATTATTTTTTTCATTTTTGTGGGGCTCTCTCCACTCTAGCTACACTGTAACCCTAATAAGGGCATGCAATACACACCCATTGTAATCTCATCATTTTTCCAAAAATGATCATGGTAATTGAACAGTGATTGATCAAAAAGTATATGACCTATCAAAACATGGAAATATACATCAAATACACAAGACTTGTGTCTACTGTTTAAAGTTGAAATGGAGTCTCTAGGTGAAAGTATGCAGGAGCAGCAGACAGCACCAAAAGTCTTTATTTTTTTACCTCCTCCCATGCATTCTCTATGGGAAAATATTGACAGTTTTTTGCAAATAACGTCGTGAAAAATTAATATTATTTTAAGAAAAGTAATAGCACACCGATCCCGATGAAGACGCACATTTTGATATATCATTTGTCCTACAACTCTTCGAGTTGTAGGACTAGTTTCGCATCAAAAAACGCGAGGAAGAGGAATAATAAATATAAGAATAAATATAAGAAAAAATCCACAGGAGAACAATAGTGCTCGGGGCTTTGCCCCGAGCACTGGCTCCACAGCTTTGCTGTAGGGCCAGTGCTCGGTGCGTTTGCCCCGTGCACTAACTAGAGTTCAAAAATTCCCTCGAGGGAAATTTTGATAGTGCACGGGTGACGCTACCGTGTGTGAACCTCTATCAGAGTCACAGCCGTTTGAGTAATGGTGCTGATCCCAAAAACAGCAGTCAACAAACTGAACGTCATGAAACAGTGAAATGTAAGGAACCCAACATGTCCTGAACATTCGCCTCCAAACCCTATCTAATAGCAATAACATGTAATGAAACAGAATGCCGGAATGTCGCAATGCATTCTGGGAAACACTCCCCCAACACGTTACAGAACACGCTACTATCCACGATTTCCTCAGGCAAGTACAACAACTTGAACTGATAATACAAGAAAACACAAAAGCATTAACCTAATTTACACAAAATAGAAACCATTAAACCATTAAATATTTAATTTGATTTGTGTCCGATGACGAGAGAGACGCTAGATGGTAACCATGGCAACGAAGACTCGCTATCTCACAGTTTATTTATCAACGAATCAACTGCTGCGGTCGTGTGTGTGTGTGTGTCACTCAATGTTATGAATTAAAATGACAGTTTTGCAAGCACCCACACACGCAAGCACGCACAATGTCGACAGAGACGTTGAGGTTAGGGTTAGTGTTAGGTTTACTTTACATTCACATTTAATTTGATTTGTGTCCGATGACGAGAGAGAGACGGAGAGAGATAGAGCACTTTGGTAGAGAGGCATACAATAACAGAGAGCGAGCGCCGGTCTCGATAAAGCCGTTAATCAGCGAAATGAAACATTATTTCCCGATTGTTTCACAGCGGTTACATTCAGCAGGTAGACACGGCCATGAACTACACCTATCTGAATCACATTATCCAATGAAAAGTATTAGAGCTCTGTGCGTGATCATAGCCAGAACATCGCGTCTACAACCAGTTCTCCCAGCAGCAGCGGTGTGTGTGTGTGTGTGTGTGTGTGTGTGTGTGTGTGTGTGTGTGTGTGTGTGTGTGTGTGTGTGTGTGTGTGTGTGTGCGTGTGTGTACAGGTGCTGCGCGCGATCGATACAATGTTATTATTTAAATTGACAGTTAGACCCACACACGCGCGCGATGACGACAGAGACGAGGAGGAGAGGAATAGAGGAAAACAGCCATTTTCTGCCTCGGCACTGGTCTCACATTTGGGCTTATTCTGACAAAACGGTAGCTCCTACCAGAAAAACAGCAAGAACATCATCGCCGTTAGGACTTCCCGAACGATTTGGTGTTTCTAAAATGTTTCTAGAGTAAATATTTCGGAGACACTCGCAAGTTTAAAAGAGGGGTCCGTTCTGCTTTTCTCTGAAAATATTTGTATTGGAGTCAATGAGGAGAAGACAGCGACTGGCCGCACTTAGAAGCTGCTAATTCGAATTCTGTAAATCTCTCCGATTTTTTAAACACATTGTGAGAGACAGAACGCCTATGTCTACAAAGTTGGAAAAAATCACGTGTGTACATTGTAAACTGTGGCCAGGAGCAGCGTGGAAAGACATTATTTTTTTATTTTTCTGGGGCTCTCTCCCACTCTAGCTACACTGTAACCCTAATAAGGGCATGCAATACACACCCATTGTAATCTCATCATTTTTCCAAAAATGATCATGGTTATTGAACAGTGATTGATCAAAAAGTATATGACCTATCAAAACATGGAAATATACATAAAATACACAGGAATTTTGTCTACTGTTTAAAGTTGAAATGGAGTCTCTAGGTCAAAGTATGCAGGAGCAGCAGACAGCAGTAGGCAGTAGTAAAACTATTTATTTTTTGACCTCCTCCCATGCATTCTCTATGGGAAAATATTCACAGTTTTTTGCAAATAACTTCATGAAAAATTAATATTATTTTAAGAAATCGAATAGCACACCGATCCCGATGAAGACGCACATTTTGATATATCATTTGTCCTACAACTCTTCGAGTTGTAGGACTAGTAGCGAATCAAAAAAGCGAGGAAGAGGAATAATAATAAAAAGAATAATAATAAAAAGAAAAAATCCACAGTATAACAATAGTGCTCGGGGCTTTGCCCCGAGCACTGGCTCCACAGCTTTGCTGTAGGGCCAGTGCTCGGTGCGTTTGCCCCGTGCACTAACTAGAGTTCAAAAATTCCCTCGAGGGAAATTTTGATAGTGCACGGGCGACGCTACCGGAGTGTGAACCTCTATCAGAGTCACAGCCGTTTGAGTAATGGTGCTGATCCCAAAAACAGCAGTCAACAAACTGAACGTCATGAAACAGTGAAATGTAAGGAACCCAACATGTCCTGAACATTCGCCTCCAAACCCTATCTAATAGCAATAACATGTAATGAAACAGAATGCCAGAATGTCGCAATGCATTCTGGGAAACACTCCCCCAACACCTTACAAAACACGCTACTATCCACGATTTCCTCAGGCAAGTACAACAACCTGAACTGATAATACAAGAAAACACAAAAGCATTAACCTAATTTACACAAAATAGAAACAACATTTAATTTGGTTTGTGTCCGATGACGAGAGAGACGCTAGATGGTAACCATGGCAACGGAGACTCGATATCTCACAGTTTATTTATCAACGACAAGACAGACAGATCTCACTGCCCATCACTGATCAACTGCTGCGGTCGGGACGTGTGTGTGTGTGTGTGTGTGTGTGTGTGTGTGTGTGTGTGTGTGTACAGGTGCTTCGCGCGATCGATACAGAGACCGCGTCACTCAATGTTATTAATTAAAATGACAGTTTTGCAAGCACCCACACACGCAAGCACGCGCGATCTCTAAAGAGACGTTGAGGTTAGGGTTAGTGTTAGTGTTACTTTACATTCACATTTAATTTGATTTGTGTCCGATGACGAGAGAGAGACGGAGAGAGATAGAGCACTTTGGTAGAGAGACGTACAATAACAGAGAGCGAGCGTCGGTCTCGATAAAGCCGTTAATCAGCGAAATTAATCGTTATTTCCCGATAGTTTCACAGCGGTTACATTCAGCAGGTAGACACGGCTGAACTGCACCGCCGTTAATCAGCGAAATGAATCGTTATTTCCCGATAGTTTCACAGCGGTTACATTCAGCAGGTAGACACGGCTGAACTGCACCTATCTCAATCGCATTATCCAATGAAAAGTATTAGAGCTCTGTGTGTGAGCAAGACATCGCGTCTGTGTGTGTGTGTGTGTGTGTGTGTGTGTGTGTGTGTGTGTGTGTGTGTGTGTGTGTGTGTGTGTGTGTGCTGCGCGCGATCGATACAGGTCACTCACCCACACACGCAAGCACGCGAGGAAAACACAACACAGCACTTCCCGCTTTTCAGCTGGGCCAAACCATTAGAACACCAGCCCCCCCCCCCCCCCCCCCCCCCCCCCCCCCCCTGGAGTTTATGGTACGGACTACCAGTAACGAACCCATAACAAAGCCATGTTCTGCCTCGGCGCTGGTCTCACATTTGGGCTTATTCTGACAAAACGGTAGCTCCTATCAGAAAAAAAGCAAGACCATCATCGCCGTAACGACTTCCCGAACGATTTGGTGTTTCTACAATGTTTCTAGAGTAAATATTTCGGAGACAATCGCAAGTTTAAAACAGAGGTCCGTTCTGCTTTTCTCTGAAAATATTTGTATTGGAGTCAATGAGGCGCAGACACAGACTGGCCGCACTTAGAGGCTGCTAATTCGAATTCTGTAAATCGCTCCGATTTTTTGAGCACATTGTGAGAGACAGAACACGTATGTCTACAAAGTAGGAAAAAATTACGTGTGTACATTGTAAACTGTGGCCAGGAGCAGCGTGGAGAGAGATTTTTTTTTTAGTTTTCTGGGTCTCTCTCCACCTCTAGCTACACTCTAACCCTAATAAGGGCACGCAATACACACCCATTGTAATCTCATCATTTCTCCAAAAATGATCATGGTCATTGGACAGTGATTGATCAAAAAGTATATGACCTATCAAAACATGGAAATATACATCAAATACACAAGACTTGTGTCTACTGTTTAAAGTTGAAATGGAGTCTCTAGGTGAAAGTATGCAGGAGCAGCAGACAGCACCAAAAGTCTTTATTTTTTTACCTCCTCCCATGCATTCTCTATGGGAAAATATTGACAGTTTTTTGCAAATAACGTCGTGAAAAATTAATATTATTTTAAGAAAAGTAATAGCACACCGATCCCGATGAAGACGCACAATTTGATGTATCATTTGTCCTACAACTCTTCGAGTTGTAGGACTAGTTTCGCATCAAAAAACACGAGGAAGAGGAATAATAAATATAAGAATAAATATAAGAAAAAATCCACAGGAGAACAATAGTGCTCGGGGCTTCGCCCCGAGCACTGGCTCCACAGCTTTGCTGTAGGGCCAGTGCTCGGTGCGTTTGCCCCGTGCACTAACTAGAGTTCAAAAATTCCCTCGAGGGAAATTTTGTTAGTGCACGGGTGACAATACCGGAGTGTGAACCTGTATCAGAGTCACAGCCGTTTGAGTAATGGTGCTGATCCCAAAAACAGCAGTCAACAAACTGAACGTCATGAAACAGTGAAATGTAAGGAACCCAACATGTCCTGAACATTCGCCTCCAAACCCTATCTAATAGCAATAACATGTAACGAAACAGAATGCCAGAATGTCGCAATGCATTCTGGGAAACACTCCCCCAACACGTTACAAAACACGCTACTATCCACGATTTCCTCAGGCAAGTACAACAACTTGAACTGATAATACAAGAAAACACAAAAGCATTAACCTAATTTACACAAAATAGAAACCATTAAACCATTAAACATTTAATTTGATTTGTGTCCGATGACGAGAGAGACGCTAGATGGTAACCATGGCAACGAAGACTCGCTATCTCACAGTTTATTTATCAACGAATCAACTGCTGCGGTCGTGTGTGTGTGTGTGTGTGTGTGTCACTCAATGTTATGAATTAAAATGACAGTTTTGCAAGCACCCACACACGCAAGCACGCACAATGTATACAGAGACGTTGAGGTTAGGGTTAGTGTTAGGTTTACTTTACATTCACATTTAATTTGATTTGTGTCAGATGACGAGAGAGAGACGGAGAGAGATAGAGCACTTTGGTAGAGAGACGTACAATAACAGAGAGCGAGCGCCGGTCTCGATAAAGCCGTTAATCAGCGAAATGAATCGTTATTTCCCGATAGTTTCACAGCGGTTACATTCAGCAGGTAGACACGGCTGAACTGCACCTATCTGAATCGCATTATCCAATGAAAAGTATTAGAGCTCTGTGCGTGATCATAGCCAGGACATCGCGTCTACAACCAGTTCTCCCAGCAGCAGCGGTGTGTGTGTGTGTGTGTGTGTGTGTGTGTGTGTGTGTGTACAGGTGCTGCGCGCGATCGATACAATGTTATTATTTAAATTGACAGTTACACCCACACACGCGCGCGATGACGACAGAGACGAGGAGGAGAGGAATAGAGGAAAACAGCCATTTTCTGCCTCGGCACTGGTCTCACATTTGGGCTTATTCTGACAAAACGGTAGCTCCTACCAGAAAAACAGCCAAACCATCATCGCCGTTAGGACTTCCCGAACGATTTGGTGTTTCTAAAATGTTTCTAGAGTAAATATTTCGGAGACACTCGCAAGTTTAAAACAGGGGTCCGTTCTGCTTTTCTCTGAAAATATTTGTATTGGAGTCAATGAGGAGAATACACCGATTGGCCGCACTTAGAGGCTGCTAATTCGAATTCTGTAAATCTCTCCGATTTTTTAAACACATTGTGAGAGACAGAACACCTATGTCTACAAAGTTGGAAAAAATCACGTGTGTACATTGTAAACTGTGGCCAGGAGCAGCGTGGAAAGACATTATTTTTTTATTTTTCTGGGGCTCTCTCCCACTCTAGCTACACTGTAACCCTAATAAGGGCATGCAATACACACCCATTGTAATCTCATAATTTTTCCAAAAATGATCATGGTTATTGAACAGTGATTGATCAAAAAGTATATGACCTATCAAAACATGGAAATATACATAAAATACACAGGACTTTTGTCTACTGTTTGAAGTTGAAATGGAGTCTGTAGGTCAAAGTATGCAGGAGCAGCAGACAGCACCAAAAGTCTTTATTTTTTGACCTCCTCCCATGCATTCTCTATGGGAAAATATTCGCAGTTTTTTGCCAATTACGTCGTGAAAAATTAATATTATTTTAAGAAATCGAATAGCACACCGATCCCGATGAAGACGCACATTTTGATATATCATTTGTCCTACAACTCTTCGAGTTGTAGGACTAGTAGCGAATCAAAAAAGCGAGGAAGAGGAATAATAATAACTAGAGTTCAAAAATTCCCTCGAGGGAAATTTTGATAGTGCACGGATGGCGCTACCGGAGTGTGAACCTCTATCAGAGTCACAGCCGTTTGAGTAATGGTGCTGATCCCAAAAAGAGCAGTCAACAAACTGAACGTCATGAAACAGTGAAATGTAAAGAACCCAACATATCCTGAACATTCGCCTACAAACCCTATCTAATAGCAATAACATGTAATGAAACAGAATGCCAGAATGTCGCAATGCATTCTGGGAAACACTCCCCCAACACGTTACAAAACACGCTACTATCCACGATTTCCTCAGGCAAGTACAACAACTTGAACTGATAATACAAGAAAACACAAAAGCATTAACCTAATTTACACAAAATAGAAACCATTAAACCATTAAACATTTAATTTGATTTGTGTCCGATGACGAGAGAGACGCTAGATGGTAACCATGGCAACGAAGACTCGCTATCTCACAGTTTATTTATCAACGAATCAACTGCTGCGGTCGTGTGTGTGTGTGTGTGTGTCACTCAATGTTATGAATTAAAATGACAGTTTTGCAAGCACCCACACACGCAAGCACGCACAATGTATACAGAGACGTTGAGGTTAGGGTTAGTGTTAGGTTTACTTTACATTCACATTTAATTTGATTTGTGTCCGATGACGAGAGAGAGACGGAGAGAGATAGAGCACTTTGGTAGAGAGACGTACAATAACAGAGAGCGAGCGCCGGTCTCGATAAAGCCGTTAATCAGCTAAATGAATCGTTATTTCCCGATAGTTTCACAGCGGTTACATTCAGCAGGTAGACACGGCTGAACTGCACCTATCTGAATCGCATTATCCAATGAAAAGTATTAGAGCTCTGTGCGTGATCATAGCCAGGAAATCGCGTCTACAACCAGTTCTCCCAGCAGCAGCGGTGTGTGTGTGTGTGTGTGTGTGTGTGTGTGTGTGTGTGTGTGTGTGTGTGTGTGTACAGGTGCTGCGCGCGATCGATACAATGTTATTATTTAAATTGACAGTTAGACCCACACACGCGCGCGATGACGACAGAGACGAGGAGGAGAGGAATAGAGGAAAACAGCCATTTTCTGCCTCGGCACTGGTCTCACATTTGGGCTTATTCTGACAAAATGGTAGCTCCTACCAGAAAAACAGCCAAACCATCATCGCCGTTAGGACTTCCCGAACGATTTGCTGTTTCTAAAACATTATTTTTTTATTTTTCTGGGGCTCTCTCCCACTCTAGCTACACTGTAACCCTAATAAGGGCATGCAATACACACCCATTGTAATCTCATAATTTTTCCAAAAATGATCATGGTTATTGAACAGTGATTGATCAAAAAGTATATGACCTATCAAAACATGGAAATATACATAAAATACACAGGACTTTTGTCTACTGTTTAAAGTTGAAATGGAGTCTCTAGGTCAAAGTATGCAGGAGCAGCAGACAGCACCAAAAGTCTTTATTTTTTGACCTCCTCCCATGCATTCTCTATGGGAAAATATTCACAGTTTTTTGCCAATAACGTCGTGAAAAATTAATATTATTTTAAGAGAAGAAATAGCACACCGATCCCGATGAAGACGCACATTTTGATATATAATTTGTCCTACAACTCTTCGAGTTGTAGGACTAGATACACATCAAAAACGCGAGGAAGAGGAATGAATAATAATAATAACTAGAGTTCAAAAATTCCCTCGAGGGAAATTTTGATAGTGCACGGGTGACGCTACCAGAGTGTGAACCTTTATCAGAGTCACAGCCGTTTGAGTAATGGTGCTGATCCCAAAAACAGCAGTCAACAAACTGAACGTCATGAAACAGTGAAATGTAAGGAACCCAACATGTCCTGAAAATTCGCCTCCAAACCCTATCTAATAGCAATAACATGTAATGAAACAGAATGCCAGAATGTCGCAATGCATTCTGGGAGACACTCCCCCAACACGTTACAAAACACGCTACTATCCACGATTTTCTCAGGCAAGTACAACAACTTGAACTGATAATACAAGAAAACACAAAAGCATTAACCTAATTTACACAAAATAGAAACAACATTTCATTTGATTTGTGTCCGATGACGAGAGAGACGCTAGATGGTAACCATGGCAACGGAGACTCGATATCTCACAGTTTATTTATCAACGACAAGACAGACAGATCTCACTGCCCATCACTGATCAACTGCTGCGGTCGGGACGTGTGTGTGTGTGTGTGTGTGTGTGTGTGTGTGTGTGTGTGTGTTTGTATGTACAGATGCTTTGCGCGATCGATACAGAGATCGCGTCACGCAATGTTATTAATTAAAATGACAGTTTTGCAAGCACCCACACACGCAAGCACGCGCGATCTCTACAGAGACGTTGAGGTCAGGGTTAGTGTTAGGTTTACTTTACATTCACATTTAATTTGATTTGTGTCCGATGACGAGAGAGAGACGGAGAGAGATAGAGCACTTTGGTAGAGAGACGTACAATAACAGAGAGCGAGCGCCGGTCTCGATAAAGCCGTTAATCAGCGAAATGAATCGTTATTTCCCGATAGTTTCACAGCGGTTACATTCAGCAGGTAGACACGGCTGAACTGCACCGCCGTTAATCAGTGAAATTAACCGTTATTTCCCGATAGTTTCACAGTGGTTACATTCAGCAGGTAGACACGGCTGAACTGCACCTATCTGAATCGCATTATCCAATGAAAAGTATTAGCTCTGTGCGTGAGGAAGACATCGCGTCTGCGTGTGTGTGTGTGTGTGTGTGTGTGTGTGTGTGTGTGTGTGTGTGTGTGTGTGTGTGTGTGTGTGTGTGTGTGTGTGTGTGTGTGTGCTGCGCGCGATCGATACAGGTCACTCACCCACACGCACGCGAGGAAAACACAACACAGCACTTCCCGCTTTTCAGCTGGGCCAAACCATTAGAACACCAGCCCCCCCCCCCCCTGGAGTTTATGGTACGGACTACTAGTAACGAACCCATAACAAAGCCATGTTCTGCCTCGGCGCTGGTCTCACATTTGGGCTTATTCTGACAAAACGGTAGCTCCTATCAGAAAAAAAGCAAGACCATCATCGCCGTAACGACTTCCCGAACGATTTGGTGTTTCTACAATGTTTCTAGAGTAAATATTTCGGAGACAATCGCAAGTTTAAAACAGAGGTCCGTTCTGCTTTTCTCTGAAAATATTTGTATTGGAGTCAATGAGGCGCAGACACAGACTGGCCGCACTTAGAGGCTGCTAATTCGAATTCTGTAAATCGCTCCGATTTTTTGAGCACATTGTGAGAGACAGAACACGTATGTCTACAAAGTAGGAAAAAATTACGTGTGTACATTGTAAACTGTGGCCAGGAGCAGCGTGGAGAGAGATTTTTTTTTTAGTTTTCTGGGTCTCTCTCCACCTCTAGCTACACTCTAACCCTAATAAGGGCACGCAATACACACCCATTGTAATCTCATCATTTCTCCAAAAATGATCATGGTCATTGGACAGTGATTGATCAAAAAGTATATGACCTTTCAAAACATGGAAATATACATCAAATACACAAGACTTGTGTCTACTGTTTAAAGTTGAAATGGAGTCTCTAGGTGAAAGTATGCAGGAGCAGCAGACAGCACCAAAAGTCTCTATTTTTTTACCTCCTCCCATGCATTCTCTATGGGAAAATATTGACAGTTTTTTGCAAATAACGTCGTGAAAAATTAATATTATTTTAAGAAAAGTAATAGCACACCGATCCCGATGAAGACGCACATTTTGATATATCATTTGTCCTACAACTCTTCGAGTTGTAGGACTAGTTTCGCATCAAAAAACGCGAGGAAGAGGAATAATAATAAAGATAAGAAAAAATCCCCAGGATAACAATAGTGCTCGGGGCTTTGCCCCGAGCACTGGCTCCACAGCTTTGCTGTAGGGCCAGTGCTCGGTGCGTTTGCCCCGTGCACTAATAAAAAGAAAAAATCCCCAGGATAACAATAGTGCTCGGGGCTTTGCCCCGAGCACTGGCTCCACAGCTTTGCTGTAGGGCCAGTGCTCGGTGCGTTTGCCCCGTGCACTAACTAGAGTTCAAAAATTCCCTCGAGGGAAATTTTGATAGTGCACGGATGACGCTACCGGAGTGTGAAAGTCTATCAGAGTCACAGCCGTTTGAGTAATGGTGCTGATCCCAAAAACAGCAGTCAACAAACTGAACGTCATGAAACAGTGAAATGTAAGGAACCCAACATGTCCTGAAAATTCGCCTCCAAACCCTATCTAATAGCAATAACATGTAATGAAACAGAATGCCAGAATGTCGCAATGCATTCTGGGAGACACTCCCCCAACACGTTACAAAACACGCTACTATCCACGATTTTCTCAGGCAAGTACAACAACTTGAACTGATAATACAAGAAAACACAAAAGCATTAAGCTAATTTACACAAAATAGAAACAACATTTAATTTGATTTGTGTCCGATGACGAGAGAGACGGTAGATGGTAACCATGGCAACGGAGACTCGATATCTCACAGTTTATTTATCAACGACAAGACAGACAGATCTCACTGCCCATCACTGATCAACTGCTGCGGTCGGGACGTGTGTGTGTGTGTGTGTGTGTGTGTGTGTGTGTGTGTGTGTGTGTGTGTCACTCAATGTTATGAATTAAAATGACAGTTTTGCAAGAACCCACACACGCAAGCACGCGCAATGTCGACAGAGACGTTGCGGTTAGGGTTAGTGTTAGGTTTACTTTACATTCACATTTAATTTGATTTGTGTCCGATGACGAGAGAGAGACGGAGAGAGATAGAGCACTTTGGTAGAGAGACGTACAATAACAGAGAGCGAGCGCCGGTCTCGATAAAGCCGTTATTCAGCTAAATGAAACGTTATTTCCCGATTGTTCCACAGCGGTTACATTCAGCAGGTAGACAGGGCCATGAACTGCACCTATCTGAATCACATTATCCAATGAAAAGTATTAGAGCTCTGTGTTTGATCATAGCCAGGACATCGCGTCTACAACCAGTTCTCCCAGCAGCAGCGGTGTGTGTGTGTGTGTGTGTGTGTGTGTGTGTGTGTGTGTGTGTGTGTGTGTGTGTGTGTACAGGTGCTGCGCGCGATCGATACAATGTTATTATTTAAATTGACAGTTACACCCCACACACGCGCGCGCGGGATGACGACAGAGACGAGGAGTAGAGGAGAAGAGGAAAAGAGCCATTTTCGGCCTCGGCACTGGTCTCACATTTGGGCTTATTCTGACAAAACGGTAGCTCCTACCAGAAAAACAGCAAGACCATCATCGCCGTTGGGACTTCCCGAACGATTTGGTGTTTCTACAATGTTTCTAGAGTAAATATTTCGGAGACACTCGCAAGTTTAAAACAGGGGTCCGTTCTGCTTTTCTCTGAAAATATTTGTATTGGAGTCAATGAGGAGAATACTCCGACTGGCCGCACTTAGAGGCTGCTAATTCGAATTCTGTAAATCTCTCCGATTTTTTAAACACATTGTGAGAGACAGAACACCTATGTCTACAAAGTTGGAAAAAATCACGTGTGTACATTGTAAACTGTGGCCAGGAGCAGCGTGGAAAGACATTATTTTTTTATTTTTCTGGGGCTCTCTCCCACTCTAGCTACACTGTAACCCTAATAAGGGCATGCAATACACACCCATTGTAATCTCATCATTTTTCCAAAAATGATCATGGTCATTGAACAGTGATTGATCAAAAAGTATATGATCTATCAAAACATGGAAATATACATAAAATACACAGGACTTTTGTCTACTGTTTAAAGTTGAAATGGAGTCTCTAGTTGAAAGTATGCAGGAGCAGCAGACAGCACCAAAAGTCTTTATTTTTTGACCTCCTCCCATGCATTCTCTATGGGAAAATATTCACAGTTTTTTGCCAATAACGTCGTGAAAAATTAATATTATTTTAAGAAAAGAAATAGCACACCGATCCCGAAGAAGACGCACATTTTGATATATGATTTGTCCTACAACTCTTCGAGTTGTAGGACTAGTTTCGAATCAAAATTCATCCGGAAGAGGAATAATAATAAAAAGAATAATAATAAGAAGAAGAAAAAATCCACAGTATAACAATAGTGCTCGGGGCTTCGCCCCGAGCACTGGCTCCACAGCTTTGCTGTAGGGCCAGTGCTCGGTGCGTTTGCCCCGTGCACTAATAAAAAGAATAATAATAATAAAAAGAAAAAATCCACAGTATAACAATAGTGCTCGGGGCTTTGCCCCGAGCACTGGCTCCACAGCTTTGCTGTAGGGCCAGTGCTCGGTGCGTTTGCCCCGTGCACTAATAAGAAGAAGAAAAAATCCACAGGATAACAATAGTGCTCGGGGCTTTGCCCCGAGCACTGGCTCCACAGCTTTGCTGTAGGGCCAGTGCTCGGTGCGTTTGCCCCGTGCACTAATAAAAAGAAAAAATCCACAGAATAACAATAGTAAAGCCCCGAGCACTGGCTCCACAGCTTTGCTGTAGGGCCAGTGCTCGGTGCGTTTGCCCCGTGCACTAATAAACCCAACCTTGCATGGCATTGCATTTTGAGGGACTTTGTATCAGCAGCAGCGTTATACTTCCTGGTAGGAGGCTACAGCAGTGGCGGACTGATATCACCGAGGTTAACCGGCAGAAACTAGTCCCTCAAAATGCGACGATTCATACGATGTGAGGAAATCAGGTCCTATCTCCAAAATTCCGAACTACCCCTTTAAAGTATTTGAACCAGATAGAAAACGAGACAACAAACTGTAGATTTGGTGAAAGTGGTCGTGTGGATGAGCAGAGTCGATGAGCAGAGTGAACCCAAGTGAGACAGTTACTACGTTCTCCAGCGCCAAAACACACGCTTGGAGAGAGAGCGCACCTGGTTTAAGGCTTCTCGGACATTTGTTACTTCATCCTCCACTGACCTTTGACCTTTTTTCTTTTGCTTTCTACTTCCTGTCTATGTATGGCAAACAGGTGTCATTGCAATGAAGTCATGCTAATGCTTGTTTTCCCCCCTTTGTCGGTCGGCAGACAAATACGTTTCACGTTTCAGACAATGAGATCTGAGAGGTGAACGATGGGTTGCAGCTTCATATCTATAAATCAAAATGGCTCCACTGTTATGTTGGTCAGCTGATCATGGTAATTGGTCAGCTGGTCATGGTAATTGGTCAGCTGACCATGGTAATTGGTCACCTGGTCATGGTAATTGGTCAGCTGATCATGGTAATTGGTCAGCTGGTCATGGTAATTGGTCACCTGATCATGGTAATTGGTCAGCCGGTCATGGTAATTGGTCAGCTGGTCATGGTAATTGGTCAGCTGCTCATAATTGGGATTTAGAGAAACTAATATTTTCCGCCCCCCTTGTCCGTTGTTAATAATAACATTGTGCACACAACATCGTTTTCAAAAACGTTGTCGTTTCCATCAACCCACATAAACCGCCAAACAAACTGTAAAAACAGAGGGCGCTCACGTGACGCTAAGCATTTTCTGGTGCGTCACGTGACGTTTGAGAACCTAAAAACCCACGTATCTCCCGGTTGACACGGCAACGCATCACCGGGCGTTTTCCGGAAATCTCCACCTTGGCCCGTGTTTTTTGCTTGGAAATAATCGTTTTCTGTGATAAAAACTGGGTTTTCGTGTCAACGAGAGGCCAAACTGCAGGTAAACATCTGTGTCCTCCCTTTGTGTAAACGGGGCCTCAACCCATTACATCGGCGTGACGGAATTGAAGGGAATGGATAGACAGAAATCCTGTGAGGATTGCATGGGATTTGATGGAACGTTATTATCTGATGCTTACTTTTGGTTGATCTTGATAACCCTCAACAACATCAGTAGAAGTGTTGTGAGTGAGGCGTTTCTGTTGCCTAGACAGACAGAGCGACAGAAATGCTTTAATGATCCCTTAGGAAAATTGCACATTTGAAATTGCATAATTGCCCATTTCTACACCTGCTAATCCTGACCCTGGTTGTTGAACAGTTACCATCTGGGCTAGAAAATCATTTGATGGAGCAGTCCATTTACTATTCTATTATGTTCTGTCCGCAGTGTTGTTGGACCCGCTATGACCTTCCACGTCCGACCCAATCCTGACATGTTGACCGCTGAAGATGTGGCCGGGAAAGCTGGTAGGAGGGGTGTGACCTAATCCAACATGGTGGATAATAGCACTGTTCTTTCTGAGTTTGAGCTCATGTTTGGTGTCATGATGGGTGTTTTACAGTGGCTGAGAAGAACTTTCTGGAATCGGGGACAGGGCCGGAGATTCTACAAGCAGGTGTTGGAGAGCTGGTGGGTAATAATCATGTTCATTAAATGAAGGGGCGTTTAGTGGACGCTTTTGTCCAAAGCGACTTACAATCAGTACATGTGTGTGGGGGGTTAGACATGTGGACAGTTGGAGGAGGAGGAGGGGGGGATCAAGGGGCTCGAACCGCCGACCCTACGGTGAGTGGTACGACCCGCTCTGTCCACCCTGCTCTACCCCACTGAGCTACTGCTGCCCCATAATGTCTCATTGCACATTAGCAGTTAGCAGTTGTCATTTGTCAGTCTGGTTTACACTTGCCTTGCCTCGACTCACCCAACCTTCCCCATGCGCCTGCACCGCCACGCCACACGTCATGCTAACGGCCTGCGAAGACGAGAGAGACTCAAGACTCACTTCAGAGTTCCGCTGAACCCTGCATAACATTCATCCTCTTCCGCCCCCCCCCCCCCCCCCCCCCCTAAAAAAAACAAAAAACAAAGCCCCAAAAACCCTCCCCTCATGCTCATGTATGTTGTACGTCTTGGCACTTTATAATTGCTCTTTGTAACTTGGCACTTACACCAGAGATGTTGTAGTCTAGCAATGGTTCACCTATCAATTGAAATGCTTGAAACTTGTTCTTGTGACTTTCTTACTGTATTAGCAAGCAATGAAATGTTTCACCTTCTTCTGACAAATGTACTCTTTGTAAGTCGCTTTGGATAAAAAGCAGTAGCTCAGTGTGTAGAGCGGGTCTACAGAGCGGGTCGTCCGCTCACCGTAGGGTCGGAGGTTCGATCCCCCATCCTCCTCCTCCTCCTCCTCCTCCAACTGTCCACATGTCGAACCCCCCATACATGTACTGATTGTAAGTCGCTTTGGGACAAAAAGCGTCTGCTAAACGCCTCCCCTTTAGCTTTAGAAGCGTCTGCTAAAAGCCCCAAATGTAAGATGTCTGTCCTTGTGTCTCCCACCAGAAGCAGCAGGGCGAGGTTCTACCCTTGGCCACCCGGGTTCCCCAGCGTTCCCGCTGGCAGTTTGGCGTGCTGGTGGCAGTCGCCTGCACTGGCGCAGTCCTGGCGGCGGCCGGCGCCATCGTCTGCTTCCGGCACCACGCCCACCGCCTGGCCGTCAAGAAGCTGGGGCTGGGGGGTGACGGCGGATCCTTCACTCACCAGGAGTACCAGGTGGGAACCCGAACTCCGTAGGCCCACTGAGAGGAACCAGAAGCCTGTAGGTCCATTGAGAGGAACCAGGTAGGGGACCTGAACCTTATAGGCCCGCTGAGAGGAACCAGAACCCCTCAGGCCCACTGAGAGGAACCAGGTGGGAACCAGAACGCCGTAGGCCCACTGAGAGGAGCCAGGTAGGAAGCAGAACCCTGTAGGTCCATTGAGAGGAACCAGGTAGGGGACCTGAAACTTATAGGCCCACTGAGAGGAACCAGAACCCCTGAGGCCCACTGAGAGGAACCAGGTGGGAACCAGAAGCCTGTAGGCCCACTGAGAGGAACCAGGTGGGAACCAGAAGCCTGTAGGTCCATTGAAAGGAACCAGGTAGGAACCAGAACCCTGTAGGCCCACTGAGAGGAACCAGGGGGGAACCAGAACCTTGTAGGTCCATTGAGAGTACCGGGTAGGGGACCTGAACCTTATAGGCCCGCTGAGAGGAACCAGAACCCCTGAGGCCCACTGAGAGGAACCAGGTGGGAACCAGAACCCTGTAAGCCCACTGAGAGGAACCAGGTGGGAACCAGAACCCTGTAGGTCCATTGAGAGTACCGGGTGGGGACTTGAACCTTATAGGCCCGCTGAGAGGAACCAGAACCCCTGAGGCCCACTGAGAGGAACCAGATAGGAACCAGAACCATGTAGGCCCACTGAGAGGAACCAGGTGGGAACCAGAACCCTGTAGGCCCACCGAGAGGAACCAGGTGGGAACCAGAACCCTGTAGGTCCATTGAAAGTACCGGGTAGGGACCTGAACCTTATAGGCCCGCTGAGAGGAACCAGAACCCATTAGGCCCAATGAGAGGAACCAGGTAGGAACCAGAACCCTGTAGGCCCACTGAGAGGAACCAGGGGGGAACCAGAAGCCTGTAGGTCCATTGAGAGTACCGGGTGGGGACCTGAACCTTATAGGCCCGCTGAGAGGAACCAGAACCCCTTAGGCCCACTGAGAGGAACCAGGGGGGAACCAGAACCCTGTAGGCCCACTGAGAGGAACCAGAACCCTATAGGCCCACTGAGAGGCCCAGGTAGGAACTAGAACCCTGTAGGCCCACCGAGAGTCCCAGGTAGGAACCAGAACCCTATAGGCCCAATGAGAGGAACCAGGTAGGAACTAGAAACCTATAGGCCCACTGAGAGGAACCAGAACTCTATAGGCCCACTGAGAGTCCCAGGTAGGAACTAGAACCCTGTAGGCCCACTGAGAGGAACCAGGTAGGAACTAGAATGCTTTAGGCCCACTGAGAGGAACCAGAACTCTATAGGCCCACTGAGAGTCCCAGGTAGGAACTAGAACCCTGTAGGCCCACTGAGAGTCCCAGGTAGGAACTAGAACGCTTTAGGCCCACTGAGAGGAACCGGGTAGGAACCCGAACCCTGTAGGCCCACTGAGAGAAACCAGGTAGGAACCAGAACCCTATTGGCTCACTGAGAGAACCAGGTAGGAACTAGAACCTGATAAAGAGTGGTTTACTCTCAGAGAACCAGGGGCGGCAGTAGCCCTCTGGGTAGAGCGGGTTGGACAGAGCGGGTCGTCCACTCACCATAGGGCAGGCGGTTCGATCCCCTTGATCCTCCCGTCCTCCTCCTCCAACTGTCCACATGTCGAACCCCCCACACACATGTACTGATTGTGAGTCACTTTGGACAAAAGCGTCTGCTAAATGCCCCTTTACCCTGAAGAACCAGAAACCAGAACCCTATAAAGACCTACTTTGACCTACCAAAGGACTACAGCGCAGTCGTTCTCCCTCAATACCGCACCACGCTCCGAAATCCTTACCCGCGTCACTCCCTTAAACCCACAATGATCGGAATACAGGTTGAAAATCCAGAAATTCTCCTTAACGCATAAGTGGTCTGCCCTGAACTACGATGAAAGTAAAGGGTAAAGGGGCGTTTAGCAGATGCTTTTGTCCAAAGCGACTTACAATCAGTACAGTTGTGGGGTCCATCATGTGGACAGTTGGAGGAGGAGGGGGAGGGGGGGATCAAGGGGATCGAACCGCCGACCCTACGGTGAGCGGACGACCCGCTCTGTCCACTGAGCTACTCTCGCCCAAGGGTCAAGGGTCACAAGGGTCAAGTGGTTAAAGGGGGGCCTTTAGCTAGACGCTTTTTGTCCCAAAGCGACTTACAATCAGTAAGTTGGAGGAGGAGGATGGGGGGATCAAGGGGATCGAACTGCCGACCCGACGGTGAGCGGTACGACCCGCTCTGTGCGCCCCGCTCCACACCCGCTGAAAGCGAACGTCGTTGGCGAGGTGATGGTCGATGATGGTTTAACGGTTGACGATGAAGGCCAAACTCCGCCCCCCTCTCCTCCTTCCCCCCCCCCCAGGACCTGTGTCACCAACACGTGGCGTCCAAGGGGGCCTTTGGCCGGCTGGAGGCGGCAGCCCTGGGGGCCGTGGGGGGCCCCGCCCCCGCCGGGGGGAAGACCGGAGGAGGAGGAGGAGGAGGAGGGGGAGGGGCGGCGGCGGCGGCGGTCGGGGGAGGAGCCGACACGTCCCGGGTGAGCAGCGTGTCGTCCCAGTTCAGCGACGGCGCCCAGCCCAGCCCCGGGTCGCACGGCGGCACGCCCTCCTGGTGCGAGGAGCCCGCCCAGGCCAACATGGACATCTCCACGGGTCACATGATCCTGGTCAGTGTGGACGCGCCGCCCCCGAGTAAAGCGTTGTGCCTGAAAGGCGTCCGTTTGACGATGGTTCGTGATCCTGGTCAGTGTGGACGCGCCGCAGAGTTAAAGTGATGGTTCGGAGTGAAATTCACCCTGAGGTAATTTACACCAATAGCCATACTAAATACCCCCTCGGATGCATTTTTAGCGACGGTCAATATTTATCAAGTTTAGGGTTATCAGCCGAAAGACTTCGTATTGGAGTGATGGTACAGCGAGTACATGTTGTCAATGACTCTACTAATAATGCATGGATTGTTACCCAACTTCTGTAGTAGTACATATATGGTCTGTACTCACAAAACGAGGCATTTTAAAGTTTGTAAATACACCAAGAGTTTATTTAAAAGAGCACTTTTCGGATAGCTTCAACTCTCTGTTGCTAAGGCTACCACTGCGTCGACGTCACTTCCTTGTTTTGGGATACGTTCGTAAAAGTCCTCTTCAAAACTCACAAGTGTGAGTTTTGAACTCCATCTAATTTCAAGTATTCAATTATTCCAGTTGTCAATACATTTCGATGGAGTGTTGAATTCACTAACCTTTTCCTTACACATGTGAGTTTTGAAGAGGACTTTCACGAACTTATCCGGAAAGATGGAAGAGACGTCGACGCAGCTGTAGCCTTAGCAACAGCTAGTTGAAGCTATCCGAAAAGTGCTCTTTTAAATAAACTTCTGGTGTATTTACAAACTTTAAAATGCCTCGTTTTGTGAGTACAGACTATGTATGGACTACTACAGAAGTTGGGTAACAATCCATGCATTATTAGTAGAGTCATTGATGACATGTACTCACTGTACCATCACTCCAGTACGAAGCCATTCGGCTTATACCCCTAAACTTGATAAATATTGACCGTCGCTAAAAATGCATCTGAGGGGGTATTTAGCATGACTATTGGTGTAAATAACCTCAGGGTGAATTTTACTCCGAACCATCACTTTAAGGCTGGGTTATTTTATGCGTCCGCGTAGGGATGACGTAGTGATCACCTGCAATGGCCACGCAGTTGGCTCTGACGCAGCAGTCATGAGCCCGTGATGGTTCTGCGTGGGGTTTAACGTGTCGAAATGCAATTCAATGCCACACCGGTAGAGGGACCAGAATGACCATTCTGGTCATTACATACTACATTACATACATACTAGCGAGTAAAAAAAAAGTTTACTGAAATGAAGGCAAAAGTTATATATACAGTATATATATGTTGTCGCCAATCAGTCGAAGCATTTATCACACCGTAGCGGTGTTTGCGAGTGGAAACCGGAAAAGCCATGTCCAGCGAATGTAGTTCGCGGACCAATCACAGCCAAAGCCGCTGCGTTGGTGTTGTATCACCTCGATGCGCGTCTAGGATTTTTGGGAGGTGCACGTCAGGCCCTTGCGTTGGACACAAGGGGGACGTAAAGGGTCCGTCAAGGGTCCGCAACCCCCCAGGGTTGCGTCAACGCGGTAGCATAAATGAAGCATGACCCAGCCTTTTAGCATTGTCGATCGCGGGCTGAGTTGCAGTCAAAGTGTGAAACAGCGCCAAAATGCGTAGTAGCCGAGAGCGGTATTTGCATGGAGGTGGCAATGTGAGGGTGCCACAGTTGTCATTTGTCAGCCAGGTTTACACTTCGATGCCTCGACTCACCGGTGAAGGTCCGCGGGGCGTCAGAGAAGAGAAGAAGAAGAGACTAACGGCCTGCGAAGACGAGAGAGACTCAAGACTCACTTCAGTGTTCCGCTGAACCCTGCATAACATCTATCCTCTACAACAACAAACAAACAACCCCAAAAAACCCTCATGCACTTGTATGTCGTACGTCTTTTGCTCTTTATAACTCGGCACTTAGACCAGAGATGTTGTAGTCTAGCAATGGTTCACCTAGCAATTGAAATGCAACTTGTTCTGGTGTCTTTCTTACTGTATTAGCAGCAATGAAATGTTTCACCTTCTTCTGACAAATGTACTTTTACAAAGAGTACATTTGTCAGAGCAAGGTGAAACATTTCAGTGCATCTCTGGTCTAAGTGAGAAGTTACAAACAGCGATTATAAAGTGCCAAATTACAAAGAGTGATGAAAGTGCCAAGAAGTACAACAAATAAGAGCATGAGGCTAGGGGTCATGCAGGGTTCAGGTGAACTCTGAACAAGTGGGGTCTTGAGTCTCTTCCGGAAGATGGGGAGTCACTCACTGCAGTCACTCCCCATTCAGCGTTCTGACCCCGAAGATTTGTGGGCCCCACACAGGCCTACATGGAGGACCACCTGAGGAACAAGGACCGCCTGCTGCAGGAGTGGGAGGCCCTGTGCTCCTACCAGGCCGAGCCCAGCACCGTCTCAGAGGCCCGGGGCCAGGGCAACGTCAAGAAGAACCGATGCTCGGACTCCGTGCCCTGTGAGTCGCTCAGTGGTCCCCCTCCTGACCTTCAACCTGCTCTTCGAGATGGCCGCGGAGCACCTCCTTACATTGACATCAGTGACATTACAGTTACATTAGTTACATTCCAATTACATTGACATTAGTTCCATTACATTACATTTACATTATTCAAATGACATTACATTTACATTAGTTTCATTACAATTACATTTGCATTAGTTACATTACAATTACATTTGCATTAGTTACATTACAGTTACATTACATTTTACATTGAGGGCGTTTAGCAGATGCTTTTATCCAAAGCGACTTACAAAGAGTACATTTGTCAGAAGAAGGTGAAACATTTCAGTGCTGCTAATACAGTAAGAAAGTCAACCAGCAACAAGTTTCAAGCATTTCAGTTGCTAGGTGAACCATTGCTAGTGTACAACATCTCTGGTCAAGTTACCAAGTTACAAAGAGCGATTATAAAGTGGTAATGTGTCATTAAGACTCGGTCGTGTGTGCTCTCTATGTTAACTATATCTATGTATATATAATTGATATTCTTCTTTCAGACGACCACTCCAGAGTGAAGCTGAGAGCTGAGGTCAACCCCTCCCGATCTGACTACATTAACGCCAGCACTATCGTAAGGCATACACACACACACACACACACACACACACACACACACACACACACACACACAGTGCAAACAAACACATGGCACACACAAACAGACAGACACACACACACAGCGCAAACAAACAAATGGTACACACACAAACACACATACACACACAGTGCAAACAAACACATGGTACACACTCACAAACACACACACACACACACACACACACACACACACACACACACACACAGTGCAAACAAACACATGGCACACACTCACAAACACACAGACACACACACACAGTGCAAACAAACACATGGCACACACTCACAAACACACACGCACACACACACACAATGCAAACAAACACATGGCACACACTCACAAACACACACACACACACACACAGTGCAAACAAACACATGGCACACACTCACAAACACACACGCACACACACACAGTGCAAACAAACACATGGCACACACTCACAAACACACACACACATCTTCCAATGCCCACACACACACACACACACACACACACACACAAACACACACACACACACACACACACACACACACACACACAAACACACACACACACACACACACACACACACACACACACACACACACACACACACACACACACACACCAGTGGTGTAGCTAGACCTGTTTTGGGGTGGGCTCAAGCCCAACCCAAAAACAGGTCTCAGCCCACCCTATCGTTTGGTGCTCATATCTAATATTCTACAGTCTAGACTGTTAAAAGATATAAATTGTGTTGGATTGATAGATAAATAGATAGCTTTCCCCCCCCCCTCCACACACCAGAATAAACTTCACCACCAGGTCACCCTTAAATGCAGCAGAATGCAGGAAATCATATCTACCATATTCAAAATCCCCCCCCCCATACACACACACACACACACACACACACACACATAAACACTCACATGGTTGTAATAGGAATATAGCCATCCCTTTTGTCTCATATTCTTTTATGAAAGAATAAGTGAATTTCAGGCTTGCCATTTGCAACCTTTGTGAAATATGAATGCAGTCAGTGGAAACATACAACATGACTAAATTGCATGCTATTTTGCTGTAAGTAATTATTGTAATCATAATCACGTTTCTTACATAGACCACATTCATCTGTTGAATCAGAGGGGGATTTAATGTTCAGGGGGGCGGGCGGCACCGCTGTCTTCAGAGCACCTGACCGCATTGTTTGACCTTTGACCCTTCACGTGACCCCCCCCCCCCCCCCGTTGGCTCTTCCAGATCGAGCACGACCCCAGGATGCCGGCCTACATCGCCACGCAGGGACCCCTCTCTCACACCATCTCTGACTTCTGGCAGGTCGGTGAGCCCCTCCCCCCAGTGACCGCCGGCCATAAACGATGCAAGCTCCGAAATTGGAATAACGGGGGTGAAAAAAACGAAAAGAAAAAAAAAACGAAAACGTTGACCCAAAGACATGTCGTTGCGCACCGTAGCCTACTGCTCGCACGGCCACAGGCTAAAGCCGGCCAGAACAAGCCCCCCGATCAGAGCAGAATGCCACTCGCGAATGCTAGCTACGGGGTAGACCTATCTTCCCTTTGCGAGAGGCTACACAGGTAGCCTAGCTACGCGGTACTTTCATGGCATCCGTGCATCTAGTCAGCCAGCTATGGTGTAAACACAGCAGGAATAGCAATGATTGAATACGACTGGCGAAACCAAAAGGTGTGAGTCATCATACTCACCGGGATGAATGATGACTCCCCCCGTTTCTGCAGCACACTGACCTAGCGTTTGTGTGTGTGTGTGTGTGTGTGCGTGTGTGTGTAGATGGTGTGGGAGAACGGTTGCACCGTCATAGTGATGATGACTGCGCTGGTGGAGGACGGGGAGAAGCAGTGCGACCGCTACTGGCCCGACGAAGGCTCCTCCCTCTACCACATCTACGAGGTCTGCCATTCCTTATGTGTGTGAGTCTGTAAGGTAAAGGGTAAAAGCGGGCAGGGGGGGCATTTAGCAGACGCTTTGGTCCAAAGCGACTTTGAGCTAGCTAGCTAGATAGATAGAGTGTCCTGACAGTGTCCTAAAGTGACTTACAATGTGTCAGGGACCCATGTCAGTCCCCTATAGTTTTCGTCGGTGTCTGTCTGTGGCTGTCCTGTCTGTGGCTGTCCTGTCTGTATGTTTTAGGCAGGTGGCGTACCTGCCGTGGTTCCCGGGAGGCTTCAGCCTTTTTCTCTCACTGGTTCCACACACCGGAGGGGTGTCAACCATTAAGACCTGTAGCTTATCCACACTGGTCTTCTGGTTCCCACTCATCGGCCAGATCATCAACTCTGTGCACACTAGAGCGCAGATCGAGCCGGAACGTTCTGTCCGAGCCCCCCGTGTCCGACAGAACAGTAACCAAAACCCGACCCGAGCCCGACAGGCGTCAAGCTTCTTATGTACGAACCCGACACAGTTCAAGTCTTTTTTTTGTTCATACACAGTAAGTTTATGAAAGCCTTCGCCTTTATGAAGCAACTGCAAGGCGTTTGGAAATGTCAACAGACAGATGAGTGCAACATGTGCAGGGTTAACACGCGGGTCAGTTAAAACATTTCAAATCACACAGATGTGACCGAGCCCCGACCCAAAGCCGAGCATCATTTCTTAAATATTTGTCCCAAACCCGGCCCCATGGGGTACCGTCGGGCTCGGGTCGGGTATCCATCCTCTAGTCCACACACACTCCATCGCCGCAGTTTGTGGATTCGCCAAATCAGACTCAACTCTTCTACAATTGCTAGCATCTACCTGGCTCACACACCACTACCCATGCCTTGAATAAACCCGCGTCATACCGTATCCTCTGTCTACCATTCTCTGAGTTAATAATAAAAAATAAGGGGCATTTAGGAGACACTTTGGTCCAAAGCGACTTACAATCAGAACATGTGTGGGGGGGTCAACATGTGGACAGTTGGAGAAGGAGGAGGGGGGATGAAGGGGATCAAACCGCCGACCCTACGGTGAGTGGACGGCCCGCTCTGTCCACCCTGCTCTACCTACTGAGCTACTGTTGCCCCAGAAAGGGTTAAAGGGGGCATCTAGCAGACGCTTTGGTCCAAAGCGACTTACAATCAGTACATGTGTGGGGGGTTCGACATGTGGACAGTTGGAGGAGGAGGGAGGGGGGATCAAGGGGATTGAACCGCCGACCGTGCGGTGAGTGGACGACTGACTATGTTGACTGAACTGTTTTTTTTTCGTTGGGCCTCTCCTCCCCACTCAGGTGAACCTGGTGTCAGAGCACATCTGGTGCAATGACTTCCTGGTGCGTAGTTTCTACCTGAAGAACGTCCAGACGCAGGAGACCCGGACGCTGACCCAGTTCCACTTCCTGAGCTGGCCGGCCCAGGGCATCCCCAACGCCACACGCCCCCTGCTGGACTTCCGCAGGTATTTACATTTACATTACATTTACCTTAGTTACATTACAGTTACATTACAGTTACATTACATTTACATTAGTTACATTACAGGCACATTACATTTTCATTGAGGGCATTTAGCAGACGCTTTTATCCAAAGCGACTTATAAAAACTCAAACTCAACTCAAATTCACCTGAGTTGAGTTTGAGTACATTTGAGAAAACATACATTTGTCATAATAAGGTGAAACATTTCATTGCTGCTAATACAGTAAGAAAGTCAACCAGAACAAGTTTCAAGCATTTCAATTGCTAGGTGAATCATTGCTAGTACACAACATCTCAGACAAGATACTCAAGTAACAGTCATTTTGAGACTTTCTTTATTTTGCTCTGATAAGGTGAGAGCTACGTTCACAGATACCTGGCTTTTTGATTGCTCAACTTGTTATCTACCTATGGATATCGATGATATCGCTGATGAATGACATCAAGGCTTTGGGCTTGACAGGATACGTAAGGGACTACAAATAGTTACAATCTGCTCATTGGTGATGTGCAGTCCACCCCCTGGTCCTGTCCATTGTTGTAAACTGTAAACCATTCAACACAAATGCAATACATTTTTAATACAACAATCATAACTCGGCCTCTTACTGTGTCAGGACGTTGAACAAAGCTTGCCACAGTCGCTCCCATGTTAGCTTTTTCACGTTTGAAAATTGTGAAACCATAATTGATGGATTGATTCATGAACAATGTGTCAAGTCATGAAAACAAGGGAGAAAAGTCGTCCCTGGGGCATTTTGAGTTATTCACAGATTCTGAGGGCCTCATTTACTAACAGAATTGCGCCCATTTCTAGCGTAATTTGCAGGTAAAATAGGCGTAAAAACATGGAACTGTATTTACTAACGTGGCGCAACGGGGTAAATGCGCAAATAGCCTGCCTCTGAAGAGGCGATAGGCAAGTTGCGCATCCCGCCTCATACATATGCATAAATGGGAGTGTATCAGGGGAAGTGGGAGTGAATCGCAAAGAGCTGGGAGATAACGCGTTAAATGCGCCTTATTATGTATTGCGTGGTATTTACCAAGATTGCCTGAGAAGTGCGCGACTCTAATTGGAACGCAAATCTCCACCTCATAAAAGCAGGTGTAAACCAGGAAGCGGGTTTTGCTTGAGCCTGTAAACAAGGACATGGCAGCTGTTGTAAGAGCAAGAAGAAGACACCGACAAAGGCACCGCGCCGATCAGCGACCACTTCCTGGTCGCTGAACTTTTTTTTTCTTTTTCTTGGATCGTCCATGGTTACGCAAACACGCAGACCCATTGTCCCTTCTTTATACGGTGCGCTAATTACACTAGGGCGGAGTATGGCGCTGATTGCCTGATGAAGTACGGGTTTGATAAATACAATGTAAAGTGCGGTGACGAATGCTGCGCAAATAACGGCTCGGCGCTGGCGCAGATTACGCTACGGTCACAAATGTTAGTAAATGAGGCCCTGAGTGTTGTTTCTAATTAATTCTAGTTCATTCTGGCAGAGCCAGTGACCTCCGGGAAAGACCGGATGACTACCACGAATACAGTGGTGACAGCTGGAGAGGCAGCAGACAGCTGGAGAGACAGTAACCGGGGCAGGGAGGGCTAGCACGCCAAACTGCAGCTCCTGTGAGGGAGCACCCACAATAAGCTACGGAAAACCCTGAAGAGTTATACCCCCGGGGGTGCCCGAGAGGGGGGGAGGATGAGCACCCCAGCATGGCGGACATACAGGTATTGACCCAAGCTAACGGAAGTACAACTATGAGTGCAGTTTGCTTATGTGGCAAAGTCTGCAAAAACCCGCGTGGTCTTAAGATCCACCAGACCAAGATGAGATGCTTGACTGGGAGGCAAGTGGTGCAACGCACAGGACCAGTGCCTGATGAGACGCAGGAGGAGCCCGGCCCGGAGTCACCCCAGAATGCCCAGACCCGCCACGCCCCACAAGCCCTACCCCAAGTCAGGCAGTCAGAACACCGTCGGGTCAAGTGGCATTCGGCCAACATGGTGAAGGAGTGGTGCCAGTACGATGCGGTTGTCGATCCGATTCTCGAAGCCACAGCCAGAGGAGGTGCTGACCAGAAGTTGCGCACAATGAGTGCAATGATTGTCAGCATTGCCGAAAGGTTTGGCACCAAGGAGCACCACCCGATCAGTGGTGCAGGGGAGCCAAACCAACGGCAGAAGAAGATCAGTCAGCTGCGGCAAGAGCTTAGACTGCTAGGATGGCAGTACAAGCAGGCAAGAGAGGAAGAGAAGGTTGGTAGCTCCGTAACATCGTAAGGAGGAATCTCACGAGACTCCGTCGAGCCAAATGGCACAGGGAGAGGGGGAAGGAGAGAGCCAAGAAGTGTGCCGCCTTCATTGCAGGCCCTTTCAACTTCACCAAGAAGATCCTTGGGCTGAAGCGAGGTGGACAATTGGCCTGCTCTCAAGAAGAGGTTGACAAGTACCTCAGTGCAACTTACAGCGACAGCGCAAGCGAGCAGGATCTTGAAGTGTGCCGCCTTCATTGCAGGCCCTTTCAACTTCACCAAGAAGATCCTTGGGCAGAAGCGAGGTGGACAATTGGCCTGCTCTCAAGAAGAGGTTGACAAGTACCTCAGTGCAACTTACAGCGACAGCGCAAGCGAGCAGGATCTTGGCCCCTGCAGCTTTCTGATAACACCACCAGAACCCACTTCAGCATTTAACACCAAGGAGCCAACCCTAAGAGAAGTTGAGGACATAGTCAGAGCAGCTAGATCCAACTCAGCTCCAGGTCCCAGTGGAGTACCATATGTTGTCCACAAGAGGTCATCTGGAGGAGGGGGAAGGTGGCTCAGCAGTGGAGGCATGCAGAGGGCATATGGATTCCGAAGGAAGAGAACTCTAGCACCATCGAGCAGTTCAGAAACATCTCACTCCTGAGTGTGGAGGGCAAGGTGTTTTTCAGCATTGTTGCCCGGCGCATGACAGAATTCTTCCTGAAGAATGCATACATCGACACCCCTGTGCAGAAGGGGGATCCCAAAGGTACCAGGATGCATCGAGCACACGGGAGTTGTAACTCAGCTCATCCGGGAAGCCCTGGAGGGCAGTGGGGACCTGGCAGTTGTGTGGCTTGACCTGTCCAATGCTTAGGGGTCAATTCCTCACAAACTGGTGGAGACCTCACTTGACCGGCATCATGTTCCAGGCAAGATCAGGGACCTCATGCTGGACTATTACAACTGCTTCAGTTTGAGAGTCACCTCGGGAACAGTAACATCAGCATCACATCGGCTGGAGAAGGGCATAATCACTGGGTGCACAGTCTCAGTGATTTTGTTTGCCTTGGCCATGAACATGCTCATTAAGTCAGCAGAGGTGGAGTGCAGAGGACCGCTCACCAAGTCAGGTGTGCGGCAGCCTCCCATCAGAGCGTTTATGGATGACCTCACAGTTACTACAACATCAGTTCCAGGCTGTAGGTGGGTTCTCCAAGGCCTTGAGCGGCTCATTAACTGGGCACGTATGGGCTTTAAGCCTGCTAAGTCCCGTTCCCTGGTCGTGAAGAAGGGGAAGGTCACAGACAAGTTCCGGTTCTCGCTGGGAGGTGTCCAGATTCTATCGGTCTCAGAGGAGCCAGTGAAGAGCCTGGGGAAGATTTTTGATGGCACCCTGAGGGACAGAGCAGCGCTCAAGGCGACCAGCAGAGAATGTCTGTCGGAGGAGTTCATGGTTACCCGTGCAAGAGAAGTGCTGCTGTACAGAGACTCGAGTGACACCAAAGTCTCCTTAGCTGGGATTGAAGTGCAGACTGGTCGGAAGTGGAGAGCCCAGGAGACGGTTGAGCAAGCTGAGGCACAGCTGCGCCACGGTGTTCTGGTGGGAGCAGTGGCAACAGGCTGGGCAGGGCTTGGGAGCAACCCAGGACCTCAGTACAACAAGGCCCAGGGGAAGGAGAGGTGGCAGCTCATCCAGGAAGAGGTTTGAGCAGGGCTGGAGGAGACCCGCTTGAGCAGGATGGTCGGGATGAGACAACAGGGGGCGTGGACTAGATGGGAGCAGACACTGGATAGGAAGATTTCTTGGTCAGAGCTTTGGAAGGCGGAGCCGCTCCGGATAAAGTTTTTGATCCAGTCAGTCTACGACGTCCTCCCCAGCCCATCCAACCTCTTCTGTTGGGGCCTGGCAGAAACACCTGCTTGCCCTCTGTGCCAGAGGAGAGGATCACTGGAGCATATCCTAAGCTGTTGCCCGAAAGCCCTGGATGAGGGGCACTACCGTTGGCGCCACAATCAGGTGCTGAAGGTGATAGCAGATACCATCTGCTCAGGGATCTCACTCAGCAAACAGCAACAGCCAGCTAGGCATTCAATCACCTTTGTTAAATCTGGTGAGAAGCCTCAACACCGCCCAAGCCAAACAGGGGGGCTCCTGGCAACAGCTAGGGACTGGCAGCTGAAGGTGGACATTTTTGGAAACAGCTTAAATTCCCAGAGATCATCGCAGTGACCACACTTAGGCAGGTGATACTGCTGGAGTTGACTGTGCCCTGGGAAGACTGGATGGAGGAGGCATTTGAGAGGAAGAAGGCCAAGTTTGAGGAGCTGGCAGGCGAATGCTGGCGCAACGGATGGAAGACTCGGTGCAGCCCCATTGGGGTTGGATACCGAGGTTTCTCAGGCCAGTCACTCTGCAGGGCCCTCAAGTTGTTGGGAATAAGGGGACTGCACAGCAAGAAAGCCATCAAGAACACCACTGATGCTGCCAAGAAGGCATCAAGATGGCTGTGGATCATGAGGGGTGATCCGTGGGCCACACAAGCTACCTAGACACAAGCCGGGGTCTGATCACCCCTGGCTGGGTCGCCTGAACGAGGGTGTCTTATGTTGAGAGACCCGAAACACCCTATGACCTCAGGTTACATCACTGATGATGTGTCTAGGTTGCACCAGGGGGTGTATATTAAACCAGCTTTCCAATGATTTGTGACACATGGAAATCTGGTGATATTTGGAGAAGTTGTGGCCATTTGAAAGTAGGCACATCACAAAAGCTAAAACTGAGAAAAAGCCTCCTAAAGATTTGCAGTTGTCACCTCTCTCTCCAGGCTAGGGAACACAATGGTGGTTATTTGCATACTTAAAAAAAACAATACTGTTAGCTGAAACATAGAGAGGCTTCTCCGTGATCTAAACTAACAGATTCTGCAAAAAAAAACGAAAATCACTCATTTTGAAAAAAAAAACACTTCTTTGTTAAATTGCGCAAGTGTTTGTATTTGCGACTTGTGTCCTTGGATTCCATGACCTGACACATATGTATAATGTCCCATCGTCAGCATCTTCTGACACAATACAAGGATTTTTATTGCATGGCAGTGCATCACAAGCTCTCCTTTCTCTTTGGCTCTCGTTGGCCATCATTGCTCTCCATCCTCCCGTGTTGTGTGTGTTGGAGGTGGCCGGGGTCCCCATGGCTCACTGGGAAGGTGTCCGTCTGTGTCATTTTTGTGGCTTGCCACTAGTAGCATTGTTCCAGTTGCATAGTCACAAAAATGACCACCGACTGATGTGGCTGGCAGCAAGGGATCCGTCAAGGCAACGTCATCATGTGAACCACTGCCTGCTCACTCTCTCTCTCTCTCTGTCGCTCTCTGTCTGGCTCACTCGCTCTGTCTTTCTCTCGCTCTCTGTCTCGCTCGCTTGCTCTCTCTCTCTCTCTCTCGCTCTCTGTCTCGCTCGCTTGCTCTCTCTCTGTCTCGCCGGCTTTCTCTGTCTCGCTCTCTGTCTCGCTCGCTTGCTATCTCACTCGCTCTCTCTCTCCCTCTACTTCTCTCTGTCTCACTCGGTCTCTTCCTCTCTTTCTTTCTCTCCCTCCCTCCCTCTCTCTCTGTCTCTCACTCACTCTCTCTTGTTTTCTCTCTCTCTCTCTCTCTCTCTCTCTCTCTCTCTCTCTCGCTCGCTCTCCCTCTCCTTCTCTATCCCTCCACCTCTCTCCCCGCAATTGCATGCATGCATGCTTGCACGATCCTGGGAAAAAAATGTGTGTGTACATAGATAAAAACACAAACAGATCCTAAAAGCAATGTAGGTAAGGTATAATAAGCTACAGTAAGCTACAGTAAGCTATTATAAACCCACTGCACTGCTACAGTGCTTAAAGACACCCTATTACCATCTCAGGCTTGAAAAGCCTGAAGGGAAACCCAGAGCATTTACCAAATACTCCAAATACCCCAAATACAAAATGTCGGCCAAAGCGGCCATTTTATATCAGTCCTCCTGCAGGTACGTGTCGGCCATTTTGACGTTCTCTGGAGTTATTTTGGCCAGTGTGCATTCCTTGGATTGTGATCGGTCAAATGAATGGTCTTTCGGAGATGTTTTACGCCCTCTGTTGTCCCTCTCCTCTGCACGTTCCCGTCCTCCGCCGTGGCCACAGAAAGGTGAACAAGTGCTACAGAGGACGCTCCTGCCCTGTCATCGTTCACTGCAGGTGAGAACATCAAACAACATGGTGCTCAGTACCCCTGGAGGCCACCATGAGTCACACATCATTCCTTCCCCTTCACTGAACCTTCACTGGGTCATTTTGCTAGCCTTTCATCACATGCTTGGACTCAAAGCCATTGTGACTTAAGAAAAGGTAAAGGGGAGACACATTTTTTTAGCAGACACTTTTTGTCCCAAAGCGACTTACATTCAGTGCATGTGTGTGGGGGTTCGACATGTGGACAGTTGGAGGAGGAGAAGTGGAGGGGGGGATCAAGGGGGATCGAACCGCCGACCCTACGGTGAGCGGTCGGCCCGATCTGTCCACCTTGCTCTACCCACTGAGGTAATGAGGTGTAATGATAGCCCCGTCTGGGTCTCTAGTCATCAGGTGGACATCTAAAGACTGAAAAGTATTGATTGTAAGCAAATGGTGTACATCTCACCAGCTAGCATAAGGATTGACTAGATGATGTGTAGAGCTCTATGTGGTTCTCAGACAGGTGTGACATGTAGTGCTTTCCTTTCCATAGTGATGGTACAGGCCGCACTGGGACCTACATCCTGATTGACATGGTTCTGAACCGCATGGCTAAAGGTGAGGTGTGTTTGTGTGTGTGTGCCTGGTAGACCACTAGACCTGCGGAAGCAAGTGTCAAACCAAGAACCCCCTGTAGCCTTAAAGTTGGCGTCATCATGACAGAATGTGTGTAATGAACTAAACAAACCCACTCCACTGGGTTTTTGAATACTGTACCTTTGAATGAAACAGGTCAGACACAATGTTCTCGTACTGTACCTTTAAATGAAACAGGTCAGACACAATGTTCTCATACTGTACCTTTAAATGAAACAGGTCAGACACAATGTTCTCATATTGTACCTTTAAATGAAACAGGTCTGACACAATGTTCTCAAACCGTACCTTTAAATGAAACAGGTCTGGCACAATGTTCTCATACCATACCTTTAAATGAAACAGGTCTGGCACAATGTTCTCATACCATACCTTTAAATGAAAACGGTCAGACACAATGTTCTCATACTGTACTTTTAAATGAAATGGGTCAGACACAATGTTCTCCTACTGTACCTTCAAATTAAACAAGTCAGACACAATGTTCCCATTCTGTACCTTTAAATGAAATGGGTCAGACACAATGTTCTCAAACTGTACCTTTAAATGAAGTAGGTCAGACACAATGTTCCCATGCTGTACCTTTACATGAAGCAGGTCAGACACAATGTTCGCATACTGTACCTTTAAATGAAACAGGTTAGACACACTGTTCTACTGTACCTTTAAATGAATCAGGTCTGACACAATGTTCTACTGTACCTTTAAATGAAGTAGGTCAGACACAATGTTGCCATACTGTACCTTTACATGAAGAAGGTCAGACACAATGTTCGCATACTGTACCTTTAAATGAAACAGGTTAGACACAATGTTTTACTGTACCTTTAAATGAAACAGGTCAGACACAATGTTCTACTGTACCTTTAAATGAAGTAGGTCAGACACAATGTTCCCATACTGTACCTTTACATGAAGAAGGTCAGACACAATGTTAGCATACTTTACCATTAAATGAAACAGGTCAGACACAATGTTCTACTGTACCTTTACATGAAGCAGGTCAGACACAATGTTCGCATACTGTACCTTTAAATGCATCAGGTCTGACACAATGTTCCCATACTGTACCTTTAAATGAAACAGGTCAGACACAATGTTCTCTTGTTGCAGGCGTGAAAGAGATCGACATTGCGGCGACTCTGGAGCATGTCCGGGACCAGAGGCCTGGGATGGTGCGCACCAAGGTGAGAGGTCACCCCCTCCGTTGTCAAGGCCTCAACCTCCAGCATTCATTTAGTCAGTCTGTCTGGCAGGCATCAAATACTGGGGCGGCAGTTGCTCAGTGGGTAGAGCAGGGTGGACAGAGCGGGTCATCCACTCACCGTAGGGTCAGTGGTTCGATCCCCTTCATCCCCCCCCTCCTCCTCCTCCAACTGTCCACATGTAGAACCCCCCGCACATGTACTGATTGTAAGTCGCTTTGGACAACAGCGTCTGCTAAATGCCCCTTTACCCTTCATCAAATACAGTAAAAGCCTGAACTGCAATCAAATACACAAATCAATATGTAACATGTAACATGAAGGCACATTGCTCAGAGGTGAGTCAGAGGTTTTGCCCTGACTCACCAACATTTCAACATATAAATAAACACTATGTGATTATATCCCCCGTTTGAAGCAGCCCATTGGTGGAATGAGGTGAAAGTATGACAGAAGGCAGTCTATCATGCTAAAGTAAACAGATTCTCATAGTTATTTAATATTCATGTAGTTGTTGAGAATGATAGCTTTGGTACTGCGTTTGTTTTATCATTGGACTCGACTGACTTCTGTCAGAGTGTTATTTCCCTCAGGGATTATGAAAGTATTTCTGTCTGTCTGTAAGTAAACCCACTCACTGTTTTAACCATACACTAGACCTTGTTCTGACATATGGCATTGAAATTGAACATTTAACTAGAAAATGTAATTCCACGCAAGGAATTACTCATGCATAGGAATGCCTGTGATCATTGAGGTAAATTCAGATGAGGCTGCCTGGGAGTTTAGAAGAAGAAGGGCATTCAGCAGACACTTTTCTCCAAAGCGACTTACAGTCAGGTACAAAGTACATTTGTGGGGTTCGACATGTGGAGGTGGGGTTTGAACCGCCAACCCTCCGGCTTTTGGACAACCCGCAATTAGTGGAGTCAAACGTAAAAAATGGAATACTAGGCTCAATGTTATTTCTGTGAGAGTTTATTCACGTTTTTATTCGGAGGTAGAGCTTTGTAATACAGTTTGAATGAAATCTCGAGGTTCAGTCGTTTAGCCTCCATTAATTGCACATTTCGGTGTGCAGAAGAATGACATGAGGAAAAGCGATATCTAGATTGTGCATTGCTATGCACAATAGTAACCTTTCCACAAAATCCTCTTTCATCAGACCATTACTTTGTAACTTTTGCATTAACACTGCTGGACTACACACCATTAGGAAGAGAGTCCTACACTAGATGTATTATAGTGCTGTAGCCACATTTAAGGAAGCAATTCCATTCACACTAAATTCAATGGATGACCTTGCTAACTGTAATCCAGCACTAATTGATCATCTTGTTGATGATACTGCAAGCTCATTGCAAATGATACTCAAAAATCCTTCTCCTGACCTGCAAAGCCCACTAGACCATTGTGCTCTTTGAATGGAGGGTTACTTGTGGTTCCTAGAATCTCTAAACCCAAATTAGGAGCCAGAGCTTTCAAGGTCCTCACCCGTGGAACCGGACTCCAGTTTGGGTTTGGGAGGCAGACACCCTGTCTACATTTAAGAGTAAACTTAAAGCCCTCCTCTTTGATAAGGCTTATACTCAAGGCTGTTCAAGTTAACACTGAGCCCCTACGATGTCACTTCTTCTTGTTTTTGGTGATGAGTGCACGGGGACTCAAATGGAGTATCTGGTTTTCCTCTGAAGTGACTTTCCTTTCCCGTTGGTGACTCCAGGACCAGTTTGAGTTTGCCCTGACGGCCGTCGCCGAGGAAGTCAACGCCATCCTTAAGGCGCTACCTCAGTGACCCCTGACCTGACCCACGCCTCCTCGCCCCCCCGCCCCCCGTTGACCTCGGACCGACCGACCCCTCGACAGACTCCGCCCACTCGGGTGGAAGTGACCAACGCACCCTCGGGCAGCGGCGTGTCGCCTCCTCGCCTCCTCCCTTCCTCGCCTCCCTCCTAATACGAGGATTATATTCATGATGTGGTTGTTGTTGTGACATGACTCTCTCTGTCTCCCTCACCCTTCTTCCCTAGCTCCCGTGACCGAGCCAGGTGTATGTGTTGAAGACACGGCTCACGTCACGTTTTTCATTCAAATACTCTCCAGAAAATGTAGTCATTCAAAGGAAATCAAGGGGAAAGCGAATTTGAACTCAAGTCTGGGCCACGTAGTCTCTGTATAACCCTAAATGACCACCAACATCGATAGGTTGGCCTTGTTGTGATTCCACTGATTCGTTCCAACTCCATTTTCACATCAGTCGTTAAATAACAGGCACTAGATACGGCCAGTCTTGAAATGAGACCTTACATCAGGAAACAGAGTGACTCTACCATGGTTAAGGGAATCCTCCGTGCTCTTGCTCCACAGTTTCCATTGCATTTGGTGCCTGCTTGTTTGGCCTCCAAATTAGGACTGTCACGATGGACCATTTATGTTGGTGGTTGATGCAAACCTAACTTGGCAGAACCCTTGGCAGAACCGGCTGCATGCAGTCAATGCAGGTGCAGTTGTCGCACGCAAGTCAGGGAAAAGTCGAGTTGAATTGAAATGCCAATGAACACGGCGGTCTAAATTAAATGTACAATGCCAAAGCTTACGGTTTCGGTATGAATTAAAGTGTAATAATGACGCACATAAGTGCCCATTCAGTTGTAGTGTTGTCACCATCTGCCATGGATTTGTCCCCAACCCCACACTGTTCCAAGCTGGTTTGTAAATGGTTATGCTCTTAGTCCTTTCATGTGTTTCACTCTCAAAGTTTTATCAGGAAATATTGAAGAATATGGAATTGTGCAAAAAACAAAAACACTTTGCCATCTTTGAGTATCTTTCTAAAAATAAAAGGCTTATGCTATGCCTTCTATGTGTGCCAGTCAGATAATAATACCTTTCTATATTTTTGTTCTATATCTCAAGCAAGTTAGAAAAAAACCAAAAAAACAATATTGCTATTCTGTCTCAATAACCTATTTTCAAAATAAATATTTTCTTCTGTATGTGCCGCAATCACTCTGCATGGATGTTGTTTCATTTACCCCACCCTCCGTTAGCCAGAGCTAATTCATCTACCTGGCCCATTATTAGAGAAAACTCATTTCAGAATCAGAAAAAGGTTTGTTGGCAAGGAGGTTTGCACATGCAAGGAATTTGACTTGGTGGTGCAGGACTGTAACCGGTCGGGTTCGGCCCAATTGCTGCACCAAAACCAGACAATGATCACAGAGGTGGAGATCAGGAAGGGAAACCGGAGGTCAGGAGATACAGAACAGCGAGGACAATCTGGCACCAGGTAAATAGTGAGGGACTGATTTACAAGCCACATTCACGCAGATTTATTTATTTACTATTTAGAGAAAAAAAATATTCCCCCCGCACCCCTCCGTTTTCATTAATAACGTTGTGCACACAACATCGTTTTCAAAAGCGTTGTCGTTTCCATCAACCCACATAAACCAGCCAAACAAACTGTGAACACAGAGGGCGCTCACGTGACGCTAAGCATTTTCTGGCGCGTCACGTGACGTTTGAGAACCTAAAAACTTTAGGTTATTTACATAACCCCGGTTCTCTGAGTAATATGAGTGAGATGTCTCACTATGGGATGCACGCCCCGCTGCATACCTCAGAAGCATTTATCTCATTACGCCAATCCCGATTGGCTGGTGAAACGTGTCCGTCCGCACCAGGTAGTCCCACCTACCTTAAATAGCTCATGCGGACGGCATCACGTCATTCAAGATAAGCACCTCTTCTCACTCGCCCAAGCAAGAAGGGTTGTCTGGTGAGACATCTCACTCATATTACTCAGAGAACCGGGGTTATGTAAATAACCTAAAGTTCTCTTTCATAATATTCGTTTCGATGTCTCACTATGGGATATGGTTGCTCCCGTATTGCCAGACAAGCTTATCGAGCGTCCACCAACCTACAGGAAAAGTACTCTGTTCGTTTCAGGACAACAAAACTGCGCGTGCCACGCACGGAGCAGAGACGTCCAGCATATAGAAACGGACAAAAGTGAGAGGCGAGGACCAACTCGCCGCAGCACAAATATCCTGAACAGAAACTCCCCTGAATAAGGCCCAGGATGTAGCCAAGCCCCGAGTCGAGTGCGCCCACAGCCCCACAGGTGGCTGCAAACCCCGACTCGTATAGGCCAAGGCAATCGCCTCCACCACCCAGTGGGACAGGCGCTGCTTTGTGACAGGTTTCCCCTTATGAGGGTTAGCCCAGGAGACGAACAGCTGATCGCTCCTCCTGAAACCCCTCGTCCTATCCATATAAGTGCGCACCGCACGGACTGGACATAACGCATGCGGCGACTGCTCATCTGGTGAGGCAGCAAAAGCCACAAGGTCAATCGGAGAATATGAGCCCACCACCTTAGGCACAAAAGCCGGGTTGGGCTTCAAAATCATCCTTACATCGCCCGGGAAGAGCTGAGCGCATGAGGAATGCACCGAAAGCGCATGAATGTCACTAACCCGTTTAGCCGAAGCCAGGGCCAGCAACAACACTGTCTTGAGGGACACGTGTTTCAAGTCCGCCCCTTCCAGTGGCTCAAAAGGAGGGCCCTTAAGCCCCTCCAGAACCACCGCCAGATCCCATGGTGGTACCAATGGTCTGGACACGGGGAGAAGCCTGCGCGCTCCCTTCATAAAACGGCAAACCAGCGGGTGCTGGCTCGCTGTCTGCTTCCCAAACCCCACGTGGCAGGCGGCGATGGCCGCCAAATACACCTTAACCGTGGAGAAGGCTTTTCGTTTGTCAATCAGGTCCTGCAGGAATGACAATATCACACCTACCGGACACTGAAAAGGAATGTGGCCGTTTCCGTGGCACCACCCCTCAAACACTCTCCACTTACAGTCATACAGAGACCTAGTGGAGGAGGCTCGAGCACTCTGTATAGTGGAAATCACCCGCTGTGAAAGACCCACAGCTGACAGATTTAACCACTCAGGGGCCAAGCCCATAGTGCCAGGCGCTCTGGGTGCGGATGGAAAACAGCCCCCCCTCCCTGCGACAACAGGTCCCTGCGCAGCGGGAGCTGCCAGGGCTGAGCGCACAGCAACTGATATATCTCCGCTAGCCAATGCATCGCAGGCCAATGCGGAGCTATCAAAATCAGTTCATGGCCGTACTCCCTCACTCTGAACAGGGTGGGGGGTATCAATGCCAGGGGGGGAAATGCGTAGAGACGCTCGCGCGGCCAGGCGTGCGCTAGTGCGTCTACGCCGAGGGGAGCATTCATGCTGCGCAGAGAGTAAAACAGCGCGCACTGCGCGTTGTCCCTTGATGCGAACAGATCTACTGTGGCCCGACCGAAACGTGCCCATATCTGATCCACAATCTCCGGGTGCAGAGTCCATTCCCCGTATATTGGCCCGCCCCTGGACAACAGGTCCACGCCCGTGTTCAGGACTCCCGGGACGTGCGTCGCTCTCAGAGAGAGGAGACGACCGCAACTCCACAGGATCAGTCTGCGTGCCAGCACATGCAACTGTCGGGAGCGTAATCCCCCCTGACGGTTGATGTACGCCATCGTCGTCGTATTGTCCGTCCTCACCAGGACATGATGACCAATAAGAGACGGAAGGAAGCGTTTCAGGGAGAGGAACACCGCTGAAAGTTCCAGAAAATTTATGTGAGACCGCTGGAGGTCCGCACTCCAGAGGCCCCTCACAGACCGGCCCTCGTAAATTCCGCCCCAACCTGTCAGGCTGGCGTCCGTAGTGACCACCTTCCTGGACAGGACAGAGCCCATGGGCACCCCATGAGTCAGAAAAGACGGGACTCGCCAGTGGCGCAGCGCCCTGGCGCACCCCGGTGTGACCAACACTCTCCGTGCGCCATGACGTACGGGATCTAGCCCGCATGAAGCAACCCAAAGCTGGAATTCCCTCATGTGGAGGCGACCCAGATGGACTACGAGAATGGCAGACGCCATCAGTCCCAGTAACCGAAGACACAATCTGAATTGAACAGACTTGCCCGGATGGAACAGCGCGAGGCATGCCCTGAAAGTTTTCACTCACAACACATCACCGGGCGCTTTCCGGAAATCTCCACCTTGGCCCGTGTTTTTTGCGTGGAAATAATCATTTTCTGTGATTAAAAACTCGGTTTTCGTGTCAACGAGAGGCCAAACCGCAGGGAAATATCTGCGTCTTCCCTTTCGTGTAAACGGGGCCTTAGACCAAAGTCCTTCTAGGTAAGTCCTCCCACTCGCGGCCATATTGGCAACGCCTTTAGTGCAGCTTTTTCTTACACGTAATCATGAGTGCGCATGCGCAATGCTTCACAACACTGTTTTTATCTATGTTTAACAACACCGGCACTCAGGGGCGGTTTCTCCTATGTGCGAGACGTGCGGTTGCACAGGGCGGCATCTTTGGGGGGGCGGCACGAGATCGTCAAAAAAAAAAAAATCATCTGCGCCGCAAAGCGCTTCTCTATAATCTGTCTATCATGTCACTATGTGGGGGAATTGGCAAATTGTCGCCCCCTGCAGCTGCGAGCTGTGTGTGAGAAGGAGAAAGGGGAGGGGTGCGCGGGGGACAGTTCACCTCTGGGTCTACAGACATTGAACGGACAACAAGGGGGAGGGGGAACGATTTGTGCAATTGAGAAATATTTCTCTTTTTCTTTCTGTTTGTGCCCCCCCCCCACCCACCCAAAAAAAAAAGTGTTGTTTTTTTCCCCCTGATTTTTTATCGGGGGGGGGGGCGCTCGGAGGGAATCTCGCCCGGGGCATAATTCAATGTAGAACCGCCACTGCCGGCACTAACAGCAAGATGTAATCGCTCATGGTCAGTTATCACAGATCATGACATAAAGGAAGAGGTCAACAACGTAACTTTAACCATGCCTGTATCTGATTTGGCATTGACTGCTTAAGGGCATTTTTATTTATCCAAACATGTCTATTTGGATAAATAAAAATCAATTTCACCAGGTTATCTTGTAATTACGAGATAATGATCTCATACTTATGAGATGTTTTCTCATAATTACGAGATAAGATCTCAAAATTATGAGAAAACATCTCAAAATTATGAGATAAAGATCTCATAATTATGCGATAACTTGTGTTCTGACTATCAGTCAACTCAGTTGCCAGTCCCAGATCTTGCTGAGGGTTGCTTTCATGGCTGTGACTAGAACAGACTCGAAACAGGTAGGTTCTAATCAACTAAAACTGCAGTTTTTAAAAGTAAATGGATTCGTGGGACATTCCTCTGTAGTTGTTAACAGCAGTGGCGGTTTTAGGCAGGGGCAGACCGGGCAGCCACCCGGGGCGGCACTTTGGGGGGGGCGGCACGAGATCGTCAAAAAAAAAAAAAAAAAAAAATCTGCGCCGCAAAGCGCTTCTCTATAATCTATCTATCATGTCACTATGTGGGGAATTGGCAAATTGTCGCCCCCTGCAGTTGCGGGGGGGGGGACACACGGGACTGCCACGACAGTTCAACTCTGGTCGGGTCGGTCTCCCAAATCACGCCCCTGCTTCAGAAAGCTGTGTCTGTGTGTAAGAAGGAGAAAAGGGAGGGGTGCGCAGGGGACAGTTCACCTCTTGGTCTCCAGAAATTTAACGGACAACAAGGGGGAGGGGGAACGATTTGTGCAATTGAGAAATATTCATCTTTTTCTTCCTGTTTGTGCGACCCCCCCCCCCCCCCCCCCCCCCCCAAAAAAAAAAAAAATTGTAAAAAAAAAAAAAAACTTTTTTTTTTTTTGGGGGGGGGGGGGGGGGGGGCGCTCGGAGGGAATCTCGCCCGGGGCGTAATTCAATGTAGAACCGCCACTGGTTAACAGTTACGAGATAATATCTCATAATTATGAGATAATATCTCATAATTATGAGATAGCTTGGTGATTTTTTTTATTATTGAGTGAATGCAATGCGCCATCGTACGTTATACCTACTTTGTGCGTACAAATGAGTATTTTGTGTGCACGGAATCGCTACGGGCTATTGTGGTCACAATGTAATGTGTTGTTGACCATGTCATGTCTGGGGCTCCACATGTGAGGACCTAATAATGTAAAATAAAGTGAAGAAATCTACAACGTTTTTGAAAGAGTGCAGTTGTGCATGCATGTGCAGTCAATTAGTTGGGGGCAATTAGATGGGTTAGGATGTGGCTTCATGTAGTGCATCATGTCCGGAGTGCGTCAGGGTAAGAGACAGTGTCAGTTGGGGGTCCCAGGGTCTTGAAATTGTGCTTTCCTACATTGACCTGCTATTCTTATGCAAATGAAAGCGCTTCAAGTAGGTTTTCCTGTCTAACGTCATGACGTAGTCAGTTTTTTTTGGAACGGCAACGTCTTTTTCCGCAAGATTTTTCTAGCTGAAGCTGCCATTTTTTCTCCTCGTCAATCTCATCGTTCACACGGTCAAGGTCACTTTGAAAAATGGTAAGTTTAATGCAGACAAAGTCATGTTTTACAAATTTTCATTGTCAGATAACAAATGTTCTGCCTGTATGTACGTCTTAAGAGTTAACTTTAGTTAACTAACTGAACCGGACCAGCTAGTTAAGTCATGCTAACTTTAACATGTTTTGATGCATTTAACTGATTTTGTGAAATGTGTTGGCATATGTTTAAACTACTGGTGTGCTAAAGGTAACGTGGAATTAAAAATATAGTGATCGTTTTGCTATTAACTGATCAGCAGCATCAGCACTCTGCTGCTATTTCATTTAGCATTTTGCTAGTGGACACTACCGGACTGTGAGAGTAAATGCTAGGTGAGTAACTTGTGCTAGTAACTTGCACGCAGGGCTCTCGTGGTACCGTTAATGAAAGTAGTCTTAAGTTAACGTATGTCATACTGTGTACTGGTTAAGCTGCTTCTTTGCACATTCGCACGGATACATTTAGGCTTACATGTGTTTGCAACTGTGCTGCGCACTCGCATTTCTGTTAGTACGTGTGTGGGGGTGGGTGTTTGGGTGTTTTACTGCCAGTGGCGGTTCTACACGGGGTCCAGGGGGGGCCCGTGCCCCTGTAAAAATGTCCCTGTACCCCCCTTGGGCCCCCCCGCTGACCAATTGAAAAAATATGAATTTATTATGACTTTTACACGCGAGCGCCAAAAGCGGAAATAATGTGACGCGAACAACATATCAGTTGTTGCGATTTTTTTTTATGTGCCCCTCTGGTTAAACACTGGCCCCTCCTTGGCCCCCCTAGAAAATTTTGTCGAAAACCGCCACTGTTTACTGCCGCCACCGTCTCCGTTAATGTAACGTTATTTAGTGAGACACAGGCGATGAGAGAGGGTGCATGTCGTTCTCATGAACGCACAGTGGTGAGTCCGGCCGCTAAATACCACTGCTCTGCTGCTATTCCTTTTAGCATGTTTGTCAGTTTGCTAGCGGCCAGTTGGAGTAAAGCTTTGGTTAGTACCTTGCACACGGTAGTCTTGTGGTGCAATACTGTTACTGAGAGTAAAAGTAAGTCATGTCGTTTGCACTTCTACTCCTCCATCATTGAGTCCATCCTCACCTCCTCCATCACCATCTGGTTCGCTGCTGCCACCGCCAAGGACAAGGGCAGACTGCAGCGCATCATTCGGTCTGCAGAGAAGGTGATTGGCTGCAATCTGCCGTCACTCCAGGACCTGTACACCTCCAGGACCCTGAGGCGTGCAGGTAAGATTATGGCCGACCCCTCCCACCCCGGACACCATCTCTTTACATCACTCCCCTCTGGCAGGAGGCTGCGGTCCATCAGGACCAAAACCTCACGGCATAAGAACAGTTTTTTCCCGTCTGCCACTAGCCTTGTCAACAAGGCCCGGAGCCCCCCCTGACACTGACTCTCTCCCTCCCCCCACACAGACCTACATGCCACATTAACGTGGCATCTTCAGATCGTCTGCGTTACATTAACGCACAGTGTGTACAGTGTGCACTCATTCGGGTCCACCATTTTTCCATTTTCCTCTGCATGCACCGTCCAAATCGCTCCACGGAGGATGCCATCTCCTCCACACTTCATCGGAGCCTGGAGCATCTGGAGGGGAAAAATACACACGTGCGGATGCTTTTCCTGGACTTCAGCTCCGCATTTAACACTATCATCCCACAACACCTGATAAATAAACTGCCCCCCCCTTGGATTCAGCAACCACCTGTGCAACTGGCTGCTGGATTTCCTCACAAACAGACCTCAGCGTGTGCGGGTGGGAAACAACATCTCCAGTGACATCTCCCTGAACATCGGTTCCCCCCAGGGCTGCGTCCTGAGTCCGCTGCTGTTCACACTGATGACCCATGACTGCTGTGCCAGGTTCACTACTAACCACATCGTGAAGTTTGCAGACGACACGACAGTAGTGGGCCTCATCAGTAACAACGACGAGCAGAACTACAGAGAGGAGGTGAAACATCTGGCAGACTGGTGTGTAACCAACAACCTGATCCTGAATGTCTCAAAAACAAAAGAGATCATCGTGGACTTCAGGAAGAACCAGCCCAGACACCCCCCCCCCCCCCCCCCTCATCATCAACAACTCTGCAGTGGAGGTCGTCAGCAGCACCAGGTTCCTGGGAACGCAGATGACCAACTCCCTCACCCGGTCGAACCACACTGGCACTCTTGTAAAGAGGGCCCAGCAGCGCATGCACTTTCTGCGACGGATGAGGAGAGCACATCTTCCCCCTCCCATTCTCACCACCTTCTACAGAGGAACTATAGAAAGCATCCTGACTACCTCCATCTCAGTCTGGGCAGCGGCCTGTAGTGCTTCGGACTGGAAGTCCCTACAGAGGGTGGTGAGGACAGCGGAAAAAATCATTGGGACTCCACTTCCTCCCCTCCAGGAAACTGCAAGAAAACGCTGTTTGACCAGGGCTCATAACATCACCAAAGACTCCTCCCACCCCCACCACAGACTGTTCTCACTGCTGGCGTCTGGAAGAAGATTTTGCAGCCTGCGGAGCAGAACAGCCAGACTCACAAACAGCTTCTTCCCACATGCCATAAGACTACTGAACACTTAAACCATGCCCCTTCACCTCACCTCCCTCCCCCCCCCCATTCACACTCCTACACAGGACTACCTCACCTCACTCAGGATCTCAAATATTTGCACTATATCATACATTGAAACGGACTATATATCATTACATTTCATTTTTGTATTTGCACTATAAAAAATATTTTCTCTAATATCCATCTGTCATGTATATATATATATATAGGTTTTCGTTCTTTTTTCATAAGCAATTCAACTGTGCAATATATTCTTATCTTCAACGGACTAATCTATTTATCTATTCATTAAAAAAACAAAACAAAAAAAAACAAACAAACAAAAAAAACAAAAACAAATTGTACATATGCATATTCACTGCTGTGCTCTATTGTCATTGCTCGGTTGTAATGATACATCTTCCGATGATAAGCTAGGGCACATCATCAGTGATGTTCCTGATCTCATTGGGTGTTTCGGGTCTTTCGAATCATCAGACACCCTCCTTCAGGTGACCCAGCTGAGGTTGATCAGGCCTCAGCTTGTGCCCTAGCAGCATTTGTCCATGGATCCACTCTTTTGATCCAGAGCCACCTCGAAGCCTTCTCTGCAGCCTCTGTGCTGTTGCAAATGGCCCTTCTCCTTCTCTCACCTGTAATGCCAAGTGCAGTGTAGGCTTTGCAGAGGGACTGCCCTGCAAAGCCTCTACACCCACCTCTACAGGTAAGCACCTTGCCTTCCAGCCTTGGTTGTGGAAGTCGCTGACTAGGCCATCATATATCACCCTCTTCCTCTCAAAAGCTTCCTCCATTCGGTCTTCCCATGGCACTGTGAGCTCCAACATAACCAGGTTCCTTGTTGCCTCGGATACCAAGACAATGTCAGGTCTCAGGGAGGTCTTGACGACATGCTGGGGGAACTTAAGTTGCCTGCCCAAGTCCACCTCCAGCTGTCAAACCTGAGTGGTGTTCAGGAGCCCCGATGCCACCCTGGAAGATCTCCCCGGCTTCTCCCCGGCTCTGATGAAGCTGATAGTTTGCTTGGAGGGCTTTGATCTCCTGCAGCTGATGATGGAAACCTGAATGCTCTCTGCAATTGTTTTGAGCACCTGGTCATGCCGCCAGCGATACCGGCCTTCCCCCAGAGCTTTTGGGCAGCAGCTCAAGATGTGCTCGAGGGTTCCCTTTCTCTGGCACAGGGCACATCCTGGTGTATCAACTAGACCCCAGTTGTGTAGGTTGGAAGGGCTGGGGAGGACTTCATAGACTGCCTGAACTAGGAACTTGATGCGGTGCGGCTCTGCCCGCCAGAGGTCACCCCATGTGATCTTCCTCTCCACAGCCTGTTCCCATCTAGTCCAGGCACCCTGATGTGCCATTCCCACTGCTTTGCTGGACCTCTCCTCTTCCACAACCGCCCTTACTTCGCCTTGGACTAGCTGCCTCCGCTCCTTCCCCCGAGCCTTGTCGAACCGGGGGCTTTCAGAGGTACCTAGCCCAGCCCTTCCTCTGGCCACTACTCCCACCAGGCCACCATGGCGCAGCTGTGACTCAGCCTGGTCTACTGCAGCCTCTGCCCTCCATTTCCTGCCCGTCTTAACCTCTACCCCTGCCCCTGAGACTTTGAGGTCCCTAGACTCACGGAACTGCAGCACCTCCCTTGCGCGCAAGACCTTGAACTCCTCTTCGATGGATTTTAGCGGGAGCCGTAACTTGCAGGTGTTTCCATAGAGGGCGATGCTGCTTAAGCTCCTTGGGAGTCCCAGCCATCTCCGTAGGTAGCGGCTGACTCTCCTTTCCAGTTCCGAGATGGTGGAAATTGGGAACTCGTACAGGAGCAGAGGCCACAGGATCCTTGGCAGAATCCCATGTTGGTAGACCCATGCTTTAAATTTTCCAGGGAGCCCAGTTTTGTCGACCTTCTTCAGCCAACCCTCCAATTCCATGCAGGTGTTTCTAATGGAAGTTGTATCCCTGAGTTGTATCCCTGAGGCTGCTGTCGAAGACAGGCTTTTCACTGGTTTTTCAGACAGGGTCGGGATTTGAGTTCCTGAGATGGTAAAGCGAAACTTCTCCACCACCTTCCCCTTCTTCAGCACTAAAGATCTGGATTTAGCCGGCTTGAATGACATCCTGGCCCATTCAATCAGCCTATCCAGACCCTTCAGGATCCATCTGGCTCCAGGCACTGACTCCGTTGTCACTGTGAGGTCATCCATAAAGGCACGAATTGGTGGTTGCCGTGTTCCAGTCTTGGATTTGGGCCCTCTACACTCCGGTTCGGCAGATTTCACCAACATGTTCATTGCCAGAGCGAACAGGATCACTGAGATGGTGCAGCCTGTGATGATTCCCACCTCAAGCCTGTGCCACTCTGATGTTGTTGACCCAGATGAGACTCTCATCTTAAAATCACTGTAGTAATCCTGGATAAGGTCTCTCACTATGGCAGGAACATGGTGCCTCTCCAGAGCCTCCAGTACCAGCTTGTGGGGCATAGAGCCATAGGCGTTGGCCAGATCTAACCACAGCACCACCAGATTGCCCCTGTTCTCCTTTGCTTCTCTGAGGAGCCTGTGTAACCACGCCTGTGTGCTCTAGGCAGCCTGGGACACCTGGTATGCCCCCTTTCTGCACAGAGGTGTCTATGTATCCATTTTTGAGGAAGAACTCTGCCAAGCGCTTTGCAACTATGCTGAAGAAGATCTTTCCTTCAACACTTAGGAGCGAGATTATTCTGAACTGGCTGATGGTCTTTGAGTCTTCTTCTTTTGGGATCCACACTCCCTCTGCAAACCGCCACTGTTTTGAAGTTTTCCCTCTGCTCCAGATTACCTTTAGGATCCTCCACAGCCAATGTAGCAGCCTGGGGCAGTACTTGTACACCTTGTAGGATGTTCCGCTCGGTCCTGGTGCTGACCTAGACCTTGCCTTCCTTACCACTTCCTGGACTTCTTTCAGGAGTAGCTCCCTCTGGTCGAATGCCTCTACAGGCTCTGGTGGTGTTATCAAGGCATCACACTGCCCCAGGTCTTGGTCTCTGGAGGGGTCACTAAAGGTATCCGACAGGTGTTGGTCGATTTCCTCCTTGGAAGAGACTAGGCGTCCACCATTCTTCTGCCCGAGGAGCTGCTTGCTGAACTCAAATGGGTTTTTAATGAAGGCCGCTCTCCTCCTAGCCCTCTCCCTTCGCCGCCTCCTGTGCTGCTCAGCTCTGCGCAGGGTAAAAAGCTTCTTCCTTAAGATGCAGCGCAGCTCATCCAGTGGCCCACGCTCCTCTTCACCAGCTGCCGTGTACTGCTTCTTTAAGGTTTTCAGCTCTAACCTGATGTTATGGATTTTGACTGCCCTCTGATTTTTGGTGTACGGCGTCTTTACTCCTCTCCCCTCTTCCACACCAAACCTCTCGACCGCCATGCTCACTATGATGGCAGTCATAGTTTGCAGCCTCCTCTCCGCATCACCTTTGGCTATTGCTTCCAGCACCTTATCCACATCCTCATCAAACATCTGCCACTCAGCTGTTTTACATGCTTGAGGCCACCTGATTCTCCTCATCTCGGACTGCATGACCGGAGGGACAGTTTGCACCACTTGGAGGCTCTGGGCTCTATGGGGTGCTTCCGGGCCCTGCTCTTCCTCTGACTCACCAGGCACTAGACCTGTGCATTGTGGTGCTTGCCAAATCTCGTTTCTGATGCAAATCCGAAATGACAAATAAAGTCTGTCTATGTCTATGTCTATGTCTATGCACTACTGCTCTGTATTCCATATTCATATTCATACTCATATTCATTGTACATTGTATATAAATATTTATTAGTTATAGTTATTTTACTTTTTTACTTACTTTAATTTTTAATACTGTTTTTTCCCTTGCACCAATTGCACCAAGTCGAATTCCTTGTAGGTGTAAACCTACTTGGCAATAAACATGATTCTGATTCTGATTCTGATTACTGGTTATGCTGCTTATTTGCACATCAGCGCGGATACTTAAATACATTTATTTTACGGTCAATCAAATTGGAACTGGATTTTGCGTTCTGCGCATGCTTAAGATCTTTTCCGCGGGAGCAGGTGGAAGCACACAGACACTATGCTTCGATTTCACCCAAGACTGAAATAAAAGTACATGTTTTTCTAAATGTTGGTCATCAACATGTTTGTAAAGTAGTAACTTCGGGCACATCTGTCAAATTAATGTTTTTTTCTTCCGACGTGTTTAAGATCTTTATTCATTCATTGCGCCCGGGTCGAACTGACGGGGATATTCTCTGATATTATGAATCTTAAAGACTGCGTTGGGTTCTCCAACTCTCTGGTACTTCCACACATGTAAAGACTCGTGGTGGGGGTAATTCCATGGTGGAGACATGGTGGTCGGAGCAGAGTGTTTATGAATTATTTTCGAAATAAAGTGACGTCGGACTAGTGGGCTAGTGTCGGAGAAATTACATGAATCGATTTTCTCACCGCCATGTATGCTCGGACAATTGCAGTTGTCCAATTGAGGAGCATAGTCGAACTATGGCTGTAATCGGATTAAGATGTGCATGTAAACGACGAAGCCCTGAAGCAGCTGTGTTGTGCCAACTACATTGGCTGGCTGCTAATATTGCATTGTTTTCTCCTTCTTTCCCCACATTTGCAGAAATTAACCTGATTGTCAAGCTTAACACTGAATTGAAACATCACCACTCTGTTAATATTAATGCATTTTTAATTTGCTTTTCAAGATTCTTTCCCTGATTGGTGGTGGTTACATCAGCCCTGGACACAACTCGTCAAACTACCCAAAGGTAAGTTAAACTGCAGAATTAGAGTGCTAAAGACAGTGATTTTTTATGGCTTTAATGTGACCGTGTGTACAGGACAATGTGTTCTGAAGGGCTGAATGTTTGGTCATACCATCTGAACTGAAATCAATTTAAACAGTTAAAGTGAAGTGCAGGTGATATTCAAACAGTGATATTCAAACATTGTATCCAACAGTGAATCTTGCTTTCTACAACGTGTTTTGTTAATGTACTCATAGTTTTGCAAAACGTAGTATTAATGCTCACAAAATAGTAACCCATTGCAGCTTAAATCTGAAAAATCAATTTAAGAAATCCTATCTAGGCCTGAATGTGAACTGACTGTAATGAAAACTGAGCCTCAGAGATAAAAAAAAACAATAATTTGGAAGTTGTCCACATTGGATTTGATGAATTCAGACTGTTGAAGTCTTGCTTTAGCTTAAAATGAAGTTTTTAACAGTTTTACGCAGAACAGTGACTGGATTTTGCCCAACTTGATTTACATTTAAATTTCTTTGGGAAAGTGAGCACTTTACAACCTGTACTGACCGAAGAAACAGTCAAATGGCCACAAATTGCTTCCATTGGGCATGTGTGTATTTCCCTTAAGACAGACTTGATAACTGTAAACCTATCCCTAAAGGCACTGTTTGTCAAACTTTTAAAAAACAAAACAATTCAGCATCATGAATACAAAGATGTTATTGCCAAATGATCACCTTTTACGCAGTCAGTGTGAATAAATATTAATTTGCAGCATTTCAGCAATGACTCTTTACGGGCAACTATGGCCGTTACACATTTCGAGTTTATTGTGATTTATAAAATGAAACTGGGGCTACTCCAGGGGCTTCATTTAAAAAAAGGGCTTAGGATTCAAGTCAAAAGGTGGAATACGGATGAAACACTGACGTTCTTGTGCATCAATATATTTCGGATTTATACAACAGTGGACACTCTACACTGGTTTGACTTCATACATTACAATTAACTCTAAATGTGTCGCTACCTTTGCAGTTTCATGTAAGGCCCATAGTTGCCCATAAATTGTCAGTGAAACACCCCAAATGAATATTTGTTTACACTGCAAGGTCACGATTTGCCACGATCACTCAAGATGGTCGTGGCAAATGCTGTCGGAACACACTGTGAACGTATAGCCACTTTCAAAACGGTTCGTGCTTTAGAACAAAAGTACACGTTGAAGACACATATAAAATGAACATGAAGCCATAAAAATGAACACAATATGTGAAAAATATGAAACTGTACACCTATATTCATGTTAATATTAATGAGAATAAATTCCATAACATGCAGGTATGGTTTCAATATTTCAGAACATATTTAAATTGTTCTTTTGCAATAAAATGTTTGTATTGATGATCGCTGAGTCCTGTTTTTTGGTCATTCCCTGTGAAATGTATTGGGCTTTTACTTATTCATAAGAATGGCTTCATCCGTTTTTGCAAAATAACTTATGTTTGACACATGATGTGATATTTGTATACATTTTACACAAACGTAGTTTCTTGCGTTTACATCACTGTTTGTCATTTCTGTGCGTACGCCTGGATCAGTGTGTCTGTGGAGGACTGCACATTCTCCCGACAAGTTTGTTTTTTATAAATCCAAAAGTGCTTAGAGAGTGGCGTGCGCCATCTTCTTCTATAAATGAGGCCCTGGAATGGTGTGAGAAACTGCCTTAAGGTTTATTCTGAGAGGGCTGGCTACATTAACAGACTGTTGTGTTTAAACAATTGGCTCCACCACCACTATCTCCTTAAAAATTCAACCTACATAGGAACTCCCAATAAAGCCAGTTTCTTTGTTTTTTTGTTTGTTTTTTGCTTCATGTGGAGATGCAAGGACTGTGGGATTGTGGTAAAAAGAAGATCTAAGCTGCTCAAGCATTACAAACTGAATCATAGGCACTATGGACGGGGCCATTCATATCCATGCACCTATTTACATTGTACATGTAGATTCAAGACTTGGAATGCCCTACTGAGTCATTTATCAAGGAATCACCCTGACCAACAAACTATCAACAAAGCCGTATCAACGTTCACATGCCATATTTGTGTTCATAATCAACTCTGCACTGAAAGGGATTTTTTTCAACACATCTTTAATCATCTTAAAAATAAGGAGACTGTTACATGCGTGTTCCAAGACTGTGAATATAAAAAAAAACATATATGAGAACTTCAAAAGCCATAAAAACAGGAAACAGGGAAAACAGGAAACATCTTTAAGCCTGGTATTAATTCTGTTACAGAATCCTTTGCCAGTCTTGCCAGTGATATTTCAGATGGGGAACCTATAGAGAGCAATGACAATTTAGATTCTGCTTTTGTTGATGGGGTTTCTGAGAACTTGGAGAAGGATATCGAGCTTAAACTTGTGTCAGTCCTTCTTAAATTAGAAAACATCTTTCTTGTGTCAAATGCTGTGGTAGATGAACTTCTGCAGGAGTTTAACTATTTGATTGGTTCAGTTTCTCTGCCAATCACTCAAAAGACTATTAACCAAGTATTACAAGATAATGGTTGCCAGTTTGACCAGTCAGTGGTTAAAAAACTAGCCAGTGCACTCTGTGATACAACCCCCCCCCCGCCACCGCGTTGGTCGCTGGTCCGGGCTGTATTGCGATCGCAACTCCCCCCCCCCCGTTGGACCTCTGAACTGACAGTGCCTAGGGGGCCCCTGGGGTTACTGGTCCAGCCCTGACCGCTATGATGTACAACCCGAAAGCCAAGCACTCCTGCTTGCAGCTGCTGCTGCTTCTTGTTCTGGGTCTGGGTCTGGGTCTCACTGGCATCAAACAATACTATACTGCTTTCATCCCCCGAGTCTCTGTCATCTCAAACCAAGCCGTGGCCAGAGGAATTTCCAATTCCGCAATTTTCTTACGGCACAGAGTTGCAGTTAGTGAAAGGTAATTCTGAGTGCCAGGTTGAAAACAAGTTGTTGACCTTGAGCTCCCGAATGAAATCAGATATCTTGAATAGACACAGTTGCAGCGGCCTTAATCAGAAAGCACCCTTGTTTAAAAGAGCCTGGCTCATTCAATGGCTGCTATGGCTGGAAACAGTGACTGAAGTACAAAATGGGAAACTACCGGACCCAACTCAAAGTGAAGGGTGTCCAGAGCTGTCAGTAAATTCCCTGAAATCGAAATCAACGTCGGATGCTTTCCCTGCTCAAAAGGTGAAGAGGCCAAAACGATCCGAAGCCAACTTCTATCCATCCTTCCCTACTGGAGAAACTGAGGACAGCATGGAAAAAGAGAGAATATAACTTCTGACAGATGTCAAGATGAGAAACAATGAAAGGGTAATCATGGACAAAATGGCTTGCATGTTTGCCTACAGGCGACAAGAGGTGGTCAACCAAGAACCCAGCATTCAAGACTTTAAAGACGGCTGGCCTGCCCTGTTCCATCAGAAAGAGGTATGGTAACAACGTAACTGAAATGACTCGAATTGAACACTGTTTATTGACATAATTCACATATTCAGTTAAACTTTTCGTTGCATTGACATTTTGCCTGTTGTGTATGCAGGCTTTAGTTTTTACGTTGTTAAAGCCGAGTTTGATAAAACTGAGATTGTATGTGAGGTAATTTGCATGTCCTTTTTATTTATTCACTGTCATTTGTTTTAGATCAATGCAGAGTTCCTGAGGCTCATGGCTGTTCCTCTTGAGGATAAGTTCTTTGCCCAGTCAGACATCCACTCAAGTCAGCTAATCAGAGTCATCCATGCCAAAGGTGGATCAACACGCCGAAAGACTGCTGACATCATGGATATTTTGGACCAGGTACATCTAGAGCATCAAAAGTATCAAGGAAATCAAGGAAACTTGTTAGTTTTCTTGGTTGCTTAGAGGGTGTCACAGTACCTCTCTCTATTAAAGATGCATCATCCGGGTTAGCTTAGCTCCAGTGCGGGTAGCTAAGGGGAGCAATAGCGTGCCTCAGCTGGCAGCAAGAAGATGAACTAAACAAATGACTAAACGCTTCTGTTTATTTACCAAGTTATGTTATGTTATGTATGCTCTTTATTTCTGGCACGTGTTATTTTGGAACCAAATGTATACCGGTTGGAAACCGCATGGGATGTAAACAAGACGTCAGTGACTATAAGGAGCAGAAGAGAGGTTGCTGTGAAGATCCAATACCGTATAGATTTGAACCAGAATAAGCAGAGGAGCACCTGGATGTTTTGGAAGGGGAGCTGGTGAGGAGAGAGGCTGAGGCTGATGTACTGAGTGGATACGTGGGAACAAGTTTCAATAACTGCCAGTTGAGTGACAACAGCTGGAAAATCGTCACTCGTTTTAACACAATCTGTTGTACTGTCCTCTTCGCCTGATATGTCAAACCTTCCAATCAATGGCAGCTCCCGGTCTACTCAAAGGCACTGGTTTTCTGTCGGCAGGTGGACAAGCCCCACATCGACACCGCTAATGACTCTCTCCTAGTCCCCAGGATGTTAACCAGCCTCTCTCCTCTCCCGCTCTCCTTCCAAAACATGTAGTTTCTCCTCCGTGGTTCAAATCCATACAGTTCTGGATTTTCACTGCAATCTCTCTTCTGCTCCACATAGTCACCAACATATTGTTTACAAACTGAAAAGCCCATCTGCGAAAGTTTGTGTATGCCCGCTGTGCCCTTTCCTACCGGTATGTATGTATGTGATTCTACAATGACACAATGTGCCAAAAATCACGAGTGCAACACAATGTGGTAAATAAACGAGCACACAAGCGTTTGGTGATTGGTTTAGTTTTATCTTCTTGGTGTAAGCGTAGGCAGGCTACATGTTCCCCTTAGCTACCGGTGCTAGAGCTAAGATAACCCGGATGAGCGACCTATGCCCCTGACTTCATTAAAAATGCACGCACAGTGAAAGGGAAAGTTTCTGTTGCCTTATATTGAGCCGGTGAGTGAGGCAAAGTGCTAAAAATGTGAAATATTCCTTTAAGTTTTAGGAGTAAGGAAACCTGTCTTCAGAGATTTTGGAGATTAAATTAATCAGTATTTTATTGTCCTAGATTGAGGACATTCATCTTCGAAGGGAGTGTGTCCTGAAAGTCCTCATCATCTTCCTCGGCGAGGATGCAGATGACCTGATCAAGGAATATCGTGTAAGTTTCTACAGCAATTTGCATGTCAGCTCATCTCATATTAATCCTGTAAAACATAGACATTTTTCTCAACTTGTCATGACCCGCACCCGGAATTCCCCTCCGGTCCACCGTGTGGAGCTGGGGAGTTCGCGGCAAGCTCAGCGCGACCCTTCACCTGAGTACTGACTTCCTGTAGTGGGCTATTTAAGAGCGGTGAAAATTGCATTCACCGCTCGGTCATGATTCTTCGTGCTCCTGGTGTTATCCTTGTGATATTTTGTCTTTTGCTATTCTCTTTGTGGATCTTTGTGTTTGACTGTGGACTGCCTCTTGAATTACTCTTTTGGATTGTGCTTCTTGGAAATGGCTACTCTACCTGGATTTGGACTCAGTAGGGTAAACGACTACGAACTGCCAAGCCCTTGTTGTACCTGTTTGTTCCGTTGAACTCTGCCTGTCCTACGTTTAAGAACTGCCTAACCCTATGTGTTATTGTTCTGTTCCTGGTGACTACTGTTTTGTACGACTACTCTGTTCGGCCGGCTTCCCTGTCGACTCATTGCAATAAACATTCTAAAGATCACTGATCTCTCTCTCCGACCATGATGTCCAGTCCTGACACAACTATAATTAATGAAACCTGGTTGGATTGACTACATGTTGTATTCATAATATATGTAGTGATTCTTGCGTAGAGCTACTGGTGAAAAGGTTTGTCTGCAAAACATCAAGACACAAAGTACTTTGACCCTGTCATGATACCAGGCTTGGCCAATAATGAGATGTGTGGCTGAGCCTGTAAAAGGCTCCAATCCATATAGCACTATTCAGTGACATGAAGTCGGTGTGATTTTGCAGTTGTCTTTTAATGTGAGGCGTGAATAAATGTGCAAAGTGATGACGGTAATGTTTTCTGTCATGTACTTTAGGACTCTGGACCAGAGGACGTTCAAAGGGACCTGGAGCATCTCACTGTGGCAATGTTTGTCATTCGAAAGGACGGGGAAGGACCGCAGGAGCCACCAGAAGACATGGGCATCGTCATCGAGGGCGTGAAGGTGTTGCATGGACTGACTTCAGTTGCCTCAGCTTGTGCCCTGCTTCTAGGTTTGCTATATGCACTTAACCTAGCTTATCCCAAACCCCTTCGTTTTACTTTCGAAGTGCTCCAGAAGATCATCATGCAGCTTGATCAACACAAGATGTCCCCCAAAGTCCAAAATCTGCATGGCAGACTTCAAAGCTCGCAGGAATGACACGCATCACAATTGATTCCCTTTCTGGACCCAAAAATGGCCTAGGGAAGAACAATGTCAAGACATCTGAAACTCGAGCCTCTTTGGGTGTTTTTGCCTTTGTGTGTTTTTAAAGAGACAAACGAGAGACAAATATTCTTCAAACCACAAGATGATAAACATTGATTTTATTGCAGGTTTTTGGAGGAGCAGGAGTTTTTCTTCAAACATGTTTCCTTAATTTTCTGGGGAAAGGTTGAGCTTGGAGCTCAAATACCTTACTGGGGTGTTAATGTGTTATCAAGTGTTATTAATCGTTATACACACTGTCCGATTTTAAATCGTAATTCATATATACTTTTATTTATTTTTTTTTAAGTAAAAAAACAACCTGTAAGTCACTATATTTAGAAACTAACTAACATGATTTTCTTTTTTCAACAACTGGCGGCTGCCAGAATAATTGAAAAGGGCTAAAGTACACTACAAACTGGTTGCCGAAACTGAAGAAAGGCCTTTATTTATTTTATTTTTATATATTTTTTTGTTGCTACTGTGTACTGTGTGCTTTTGCTGGTAAAATCTGGTTCTATATGGGAAAGATTTTGCTTGCCCAAACTGTTATGCAGTTTTTATGCATTAGTCTTGTGATTGTTAAAACGCATATTTGTTCAAATGGAATTGTTCTTTAAGCTTTCCTGGACGAGCGACCTTTTTCGACTGCTACATCAAAAATGCAAGCAGCTACAGGAATAGTTAGGCAATTCAAAATGTCTAAAATCTACATTTGTAGTCTAAACTGTAATGCATGTTGTGCATATGTGTTCTAAGGAAAATAATTTACACTGTATATGTTGGAAGATATCGGCATATTGTGTTTTATACTATCATATAATAAAGTATTCAAAAACAGTGAAAATGTGATTAAAGATAAAGTGATATTTTTTTGAAAGCCAACTTAATTTTTTAATTGTACAAAAATGATTTTATTATGTTGAGCAAACTTACATTTCACATTACGGTTACTATAAAAATATTCTTAACCTCAAGTCAGAATATTGGGTTCTAAGGCAGTATTTTACTTTAGGATATAGCAAAAAAATTTAGTTGGAAAACAAGGACATTTTAGTTTGTTGTGCATTCTTTTTTAGTGTGATTGATGCAAATTGTTTACTTGAAAACGAACATATTAGTAATTAATTCTGACTTAAAATAATTGGGATAGTCTAACTTGCTATTTTTATTTGAATAAACTTAATTAATTTACGTGTTACCAATTGAAGTAATTCAATTAAGTTGATCCAACTATTTTCTTTTTACAGTGTATCTCTAAATATGTATAAAAATAAATACAAAACGCAACACAAATACAAATGGTCCAGTGAAATGTACTGAACTGAATGAGACGTATCGGCAGTGCGGTAGTATTCAGAGAGGGGCTCCTGGAGGAGGACACTCACTCACTCACTCACTTTCAACCGCTATATCCGGGGTCGGGTCGCGGGGGCAACAGTTCGAGCAAGGAACCCCACACTTCCCTATCCCGGGCCACATCAGCCAGCTCTGACTGGGGGATCCCGAGGCGTTCCCAGGCCAGTGTGGAGATATAATCTCTCCACCTCGTCCTGGGTCTTCCCCGTGGTCTCCTCCCAGCTGGTTGTGCCCGGAACACCTCCATAGGGAGGCGCCCGGGGGGCATCCTTATCAGATGCCCGAACCACCTCAACTGGCTCCTTTCCACGCAAAGGAGCAGCGGCTCTACTCCGAGTCTCTCCCGGATGACTGAGCTCCTCACCCTATCTCTGAGGGAGACGCCCGCCACCCTCCTGAGAAAACCCATTTCGGCTGCTTGTACCTTGGAGGAGGACAATTCTAATATATTATAGTAATGTTATTATGAAACATTAATATTAATACAAATGATCTATAGTATTCAGAGACGGGTTCTCCTTGAGGAGGACAATTCTAAAGGCTGGGTTATGTTTAATTTATGCTTCCACGTTGACGCATCGCTGGGGGGCTTATGGACCCTTTACGTCCTTGCAGACCCCCCCCTTGCGTCCACGGCAAGGGCCTGATGTGCACCTCCCAAAAATCCTAGACACGCTTCGAGGCGACGCAACACCAACGCAGCAGCGTTGGCTGTGATTGGTCCGCTAACTACATTCGCTGGAGATTGCTAGTATTCAAGCAATTGCCATGTGGGGTTGTCACTTTTCTTAATCACAGCACTATAGACTGCTGTGAGATAAATGCTTCGACTGATTGGCAACAACTATATATATATATATATATATAGTTGTTGCCAATCAGTCATATATACATATATATATATATATATATATATATATATATATATATATATATATATATATATATATATATATATAACTTTTGCCTTTATTTTATTTTTTACTCGCTAGTATTCCGTATGTAATGACCAGAATGGTCATTCTGGTCGCCCTCTACCGGTGTGGCATTGAATTGCATTTCGACACGTAAACCCCACGCAGAACCATCACAGGCTCATGACTGCTTCAAAGCAACTACGTGGCCATTGCATGATCACTACGTGGAATCATAACTCAGCCTTAATATGTTACAGTGATGTTATTTTGAAACATTAATATGAATACAAATGATCTATAGTATTCAGAGAGGGGCTTTCCTGGAGGAGGAATATTGACATGTATCTGTACATGGTTCCTGTTGTATTGGTGGATGAGTGACTGAGTGACTGACTGAAGTACTAAGTTACTTCATACCAACTGATTTATTGTTTTAATAAGCAGGGCAAGATGAATAGAAAGAGCAAATATTACATTGTATAGGCTTGTCCAATAGACCTTTAACAAAATATGAAACAGCCATGTATCCCTTCAAATAAAACAATACACAATGACACATCTTTACAAAAGAACATAAGTGAAGGCAAATGCAGCCACAATAAATCTCTCTCCAATCCTCTCTCTCCCCCACTCTCTCTCTCTCTCTCTCTCTCTCCCTATCTCTCTCTCCCACTCTAACTCTTTGTCTCCCACTCTCTCTCTCCCACTCTAACTCTTTCTCTCTCTCTTTCTCGCTCTCTCTCTCCCACTCTTTTTCTCTCTCTTCCCCAATCTATATTATGACAACAGCTCTGAAATAACAAATATTACATTGTATAAGCTTGTCCAATAGATATTGAACAAAATATGAAACAGCCATGTATCCCTTCAAATAAAACAGTACACAATGACACATCTTTACAAAAGAACATAAATGAAGGCAAATACAGCCAAAATAAATCTCTCTCTCCCACTCTCGTTCTCTGTCCCATGACTCTCTCTCTCTCTCTCTCTCTCTCTCTCTCTCTCTCTATTATGACAACATGTGCCGTTGTCACACAGCGAGCGGGGGACACACCCCGACATTACGACACACGAGGGGTATGTGTGTGTGTGTGTGACTACAACTTACACAGAGACAGTGAGTCACCAACACTCCCCCACCGTAACCCAAACCCAGGGAGGAGGTCCTCCTGGGTGAATGTGGACCTGAAGGTGTGGATGTGTGTCAGTGTGTCTGAGGACCCTCCTACATCTGGGGACACTCTGTAGAAGGACAGAGTGCCAGCAGGCCGGTCCAGATACACTCCAACTCTGTTAGAGCCAGCGGGGTGGACACCTATGGCTGTTCTACTATTGTTGTACCGAGCATAGTAACCATCATCAGCACAATCAAGACACCATGACTTGTTGTTTGCTCCAAGCCTGCTGTCAGCACCCTGTCCTCTCCTTGTGATTCCTCTGTAGGTCACTCCTATACGAACACTTCCTTTCCTCTCTACCTCCCAGTAACAGCAGCCAGTCAGACCCTCTCTACACAACACGTGGAGCCAATAGACAAATCTCTCTGGGTGATCAGGATACGACTGCAGCTTACTAACCACCGTCACCTTTCTGTTGTCCTCAGACATAGAGAGTTGTCTGTGGGCTGTGTTTGGGTCCAGTGTGAGTTCACAGGCATCTGCGGGAAAACAAGACATGATTAGGCTGCTGGACACACAGAAACACACTGACCATGTTTCCACCTCCCCCACAAAGCAGCAGTTAGGTGTGATGTTAACCTCATGAGAATAAACATCAGCCCACCAGCAATAAGTGCAGGGTTTTGTTCTTCCCCCTTCATTGTGGATGCAGTTCAGTCGCTAAAAACGCACGTTTTATCAGAAACAACGCTTCATTGAAAAAAAAAAAAAAAAAAAAAACATTTAATTTTATTTTACAATTTAACATATACTAGTGAACAGATACATATGGAAATAGGGACACATACATATGGACAACTTTGGTGAAGAACATGGGACAGTTAACCAGACAATTGCCTGGGGCAGGATACAAAGGGGGGTTGAGGAGGTGTGTGTGATAGAGGGGGGGAAGCAGTGTTTATGTGTGTGAGTGTGTGTGTGTGTGTGTGCATATGCATGTTCATTGTGATTTGTTGTATGTTAGTAGAAGGTTGATGTCCAGCGTGATATTATCCGGGGCATGGGGATTGGGTTTGTAGGATGCGAGGGCTAGGTCTCAGGCAGAGAAGGCCAGCGGAGCAGCTATGACTGCAGGAAATTGGAAAGTGATGGCCAAGTTGAGTTATTACCAGATGAGTTATTTAAGATTTCTAATTAGATATGATCCAACAATAGGTTTTTCCAGATAGATATATGGATTTTTTTCTTTGATTTCCAGTTCATGAGGGTCGTTTTTTTGGTTAAGGTTGATTGCAGAGGTATCTCCAAGCAGACGGAGAGATGGGGAGGTTGGGATGCAGCAGCCAAATAAAGTTGAAAGTAGTCCTGTGACCTTCTCCCAAAATTGTTTAATAGGGGTACAGTACCAGAGTGCATGGATATAGGTGTCCTGGCAGTTTTGAGTGCAGTGGGGACAGACGTCTGAGGAGAAACCCATGCAAAATAATTTGTGTCCCCTGAGGTGAGTCCTGTGGATAATCTTGTATTGTATTTTTGGTCATGAGAAAGGTATTTTTGCAGACCAGGCTCCAGAAATTGGCATCAGTAGAGAAGGAGAGATCTGATTCCCATTTGACAGATGGTAGACTCATAGTGGTGTCTGTCTGTATTAATATCTTGTAGATGTTGGATAGTATTTTTTTGAAGACGGTATTTTGATAAGCTGTGAGAGAGGTGTAGTGAGTTCTAAATTGGGTGTTGAAGTATTCCTGGTTGATTTAGTTGTCGCTTTAATCTGTAGATATTGTAAAAAGTGTTTGTTGTTGCCAAATTTCTGGGCCAAGTCTGCAAAAGTGGAGAATTTGCCATCAGTATACAAGTGTTGTAGAGGTGTAATGCCTTTGTCTTTCCAGGTGCAGAAGTTAAGTGATCTATTGTTGCAAGTGAAATCGGGGTTATTTCAAATTGGGGTGAATTTCGAGGGTGAGTGCTTTGTGTTAGTAATATTGTGGAATCTTCACCGGGCTGTCAGACTCAAGATGATGGTGGGAGCTTTGAAACAAGGATGTTTTTTGATTGTTGGAGTGAGGAAGGGCAGGTCTGAAATCTGGAGGTCTTTGCAAATTGTCTGCTCTAAGTCTAGCCAGGTAATATCAGATTGGTTATGATGGGTCCTTTTGTGCCCATATTGAAGATGATTTGCCAGACTGTACAGAGTGAAATTTGGTGCTTCTAATCCTCCTAGGGTCTTGGGTTTTTGCAGGGTGGCTAGTTTAATTCTGGGTGTCTTGTTTTTCCAGTAGTATGTTGTGATTGCTGAGTCTAACAATTTAAACCAGGAAGTGGTTGGTTGTACTGGGATTATTGAGAGGAGGTAATTTACTTTGGGTAGAATTGTCATTTTGATGGTGGATATTCGGCCCATGATGGAAAGTGGGTGGTTTGTCCAGCATTGTAGATCTTCCTGAATTGATTTTAGAAGAGGGGTGAAGTTCATTGTAAATAGGTCTGACAGCCTGGGGGAAACTCTTACACCCAAGTAGGTGATGTGATCAGTGCATAGTGATTGATTGTGAGGAGATTGTTGTTGATGCCGAAGAACAAGAATTGCCAGGATCTCTACATAGTTTAAGCTGAAGTTGGTCTCAGCTCAGTTGCTTCCCTGCTCCCGGAGACACAGTGTATTATGTACAAGTCCCAAATCGGAACACCATGACAGGAGTGTCCCATTCTGATTGGCTCATAATGTATAAAGATTACATGTTTCTAAACAGATTTGACATGACGTAGGTGTATCCTTCAATGACTTTATGTTATGTCTCCAAGTTCCAGAGAGCCAGACTTAAAGTCGCCATGAGGAATACAATCTTCACTATGTCCTTCTTCAGAACGTCTGATCAACCTAACCGTACCATTGCTAGATAATATTTTTCCTAACAGTGATATAGGTAGAGTGTTGGCTGCTGCATTCCAAATTTGTGGTTGTAAGGGGAAAACAGACGATTTATCCCAGTTGATTGAGTATTCTGAAATATTGGCAAATGAGTTTATTATTTTGTTTCGTGTAATGAAATTACAGGGTTTTGTAGGAAAAGTAATATGTCGTCTGCGTAGAGGCTGATTTTGTGATGCATATTTTGGATCTGGATGCCTGTGATTAGCGTGTTTCGGCGTATGGCTGCTGCTAGGGGTTCGATGAAAATAGTGAATAATAGAGGTGAGAGTGGGCACCCTTATCTAGTCCCCCTTTGCAGAGTGAAGCTTTGAGATGATAATCCTGTCTTTGTGGCCTGCTGCCTTTCTTGCTCGGGCTTTGCATTTGTTTAGTGTGTCCTTTTTTCCCCTCCTCTCTTCTATTCTTTTCAGTGTTTCTGTTGACAACCAGGGTTTGTGTTTTGTTGTCTTTTTCCCCGCCACTTCTAGGCATGTTTCCTTCCATATGTTATTCAGGCTGTTCCAGTACTCTTCCACTGGTTGTTGGAGTTCTTGCAGGGCTTGAAACCTGTTCTGTAGGGTGGTTTGATACTGTTCAGTTGTTCCAATGTCCTGGAAGAACTGTATGTTGAATTATGTTCTGTCAGAGGGGTTGTTGCAGCGCTTTAGCTTAAATTGGAGTTTTGCAGCCATTAGGTGGTGGTCTGTCCTGGCGTCTGCCCCCCTCTTCCCTCGTAAATCCAGGAGAGAGTGCCTGAACTTCCTGTTTATACATATGTGGTCGATTTGGTTTTCGGTAGTGTGGTCAGGTGATATCCAGGTGTGTAACACCACATTATGTAATAACACCACATTATGTAATAATGTAATAAATTTGCACGCCATTATGTAATAACTGCCGCATTATGTAACAAACTTCTTGAACGCAATATGTAATACATTTTGCCACATTATGTAGTAAGTTATTATATATTGCGGTTGTTACTACATAATGCGGGTGTTGCGATTTTTTTTTGTGCTAAATGTAACAATTGGTGCATTATGTAATGACCAAACAAAATTGACATTAAAACAGCAAAATAATGTGTATTTTACTCAAAATGAATGCTTACAAATAAGTATTAATTTAACGATGTAATTAAATATTTAAGGAACTAAATGAAAAACAATTCAGCTGCAACGTACAGCCTAACACACTGATCACACAATGGAACTGCAGAATAATAAATTGAATTTTAACAATGTTCTTTACCTACAGTAAAACAGGCCATGACTCACATTTCACACACATATAGCCAATCTATCAGTATGGAGGGAACTGCCTATCAGAATTCCATTAGATTTATGCTGTTCAAGCACTAATGCCGCCTTCCCACTAGCAGCGTAGATACGGCTGCGAAACGACCGGAAGTCATACATTTCCTATGGAGAGTCGCAGACCGCATGCGAATGGGTCCGAAGGAGTGCAGTGCGAAAAAAATCGGATCCGATGGCTATCCGGATGCGTTGAAAAATGTGAACTAGTACGACAGTCTACGGACGGTTCCTATCCGACAATCTGAACGGAAGTTAGCGTTGCTATGGTGCTGATAAACAAATCAACTTTTAATAAATTAAATAATGATTTAATAACGATATGTTGTCACGTATTGCTTTCATTTTCATGATTTCCTAACGTTATTAAGGTAATTAAAATTCTAAATGTATAATTATTATTATTATATAGTGGCCGTTTCCTTCCCAAAAAAAAGCTGCCTTTCGATTTATATCCCGATATCCCTCAGAAGACAGGTCATAGAGAACGGGACATTCCAACACCGACAAAAGTCTCTCGAGTCTTTCCGCCATTTTATTTTCTATTCCGACGCTTTCAACAGTCACGTACGACATCCGGTGGGGAAGCATTGCGTATTACGGAGCTGATTTACGCTGCTAGTGGGAAGGCGGCGTTAGCCTAAGCCACTACTTGATATTGCTCCTCCTGCATGGTACTGATTGGGACTCATGGTGTCTATCACTGGCTAGGCTAGGCCTGCTAGTGGAAAGGCAATGTTTAAACATAAGTTATTATCTATGAATATTTTTTTTGATTGTACTACAAACTAAGTAGGATTTAGACTAAGATACTGGGTCCTCAATGAACATGAAAAGAAAACCTTTTATGCTAATATGTGTTAGCTTAGCTTATGGTTGGCTATATAATATAATAATAATATAATAGATATAATAGACAGACGGCTGTTCTCTCGGCCGCTCCTCGCTCTAAATCGCGTCCGGCCGCTCCGCTCACTTTCGCCCCCCGCTCCACTTAAAGCGATGGTTCGGAGTGAAATTTACCCTGAGGTAATTTACACCAATAGTCATGCTAAATACCCCCTCGGATGCATTTTTAGAGACGGTCAATATTTATCAAGTTTAGGGTTATCAGCCGAAAGACTTCGTACTGGAGTAATGGAACAGTAAGTACATGTCGTAAATGACTCTACTAATAATGCATGGATTGTTACCCAACTTCTGTAGTAGTCCATATATGGTCTGTACTCACAAAACAAGGCATTTTAAAGTTTGTAAATACACCAGGAGTTTATTTAAAAGAGCACTTTTCGGATAGCTTCAACTAGCTGTTAGCTGGCTGTAAAAGTCCTCTTCAAAACTCACAAGTGTAAGGAAAAGGTTAGTGAATTCAACACTCCATCGAAATGTATTGACAACTGGAATAATTGAATACTTGAAGTAAGATGGAGTGTTGAATTCACTAACTTTTTCCTTACACTTGTGAGTTTTGAAGAGGACTTTTACGAACTTATCCGGAAAGACGGAAGAGACGTCGACGCAGCGGTAGCCTTAGCAACAGCTAGTTGAAGCTATCCGAAAAGTGCTCTTTTAAATAAACTCCCGGTGTACTTACAAACTTTAAAATGCCTCGTTTTGTGAGTACATACCATATATGGACTACTACAGAAGTTGGGTAACAATCCATGCATTATTAGTAGAGTCATTGACGACATGTACTTGCTGTACCATCACTCCAGTACTAAGTCTTTCGGCTGATAACCCTAAACTTGATAAATATTGACCGTCGCTAAAAATGCATCCGAGGGGGTATTTAGCATGACTATTGGTGTAAATTACCTCAGGGTGAATTTCACTCCGAACCATCACTTTAAGATTTGTGATTGTGCTTTGGTGTGCCTTGGGCACAAAATGTTTGTGAACCACTGGCCTCGGGGATAGAAGGTTCCGACGCACCCTCTCCATATGGTTTTCAGGATGCGTATTCATTGTCTCTTTATCTTGCATGCCTGAAGAGTCTTCATCTCCTAGGTTGTGGGGTTTATTTTTCTTCATCATTTTAATCCCAAATATCTCAGTATAAAGGTTGCGAGGTCCTCTAACAACACATTGTTAATACCATTTTCTTCATCACATTGCGCATGCTTTCATATCCACCGATATACTTGCAAACACGGGGGTGTTATTTGTTCATAGGTGTGTCTCTGACGTGCACATCATTCTGATGACTAATTGTTTTTGACATTATTAACAGTTTCCCAGCATCACCGCTAAGTGTCACCAAAGGAACAATAGCTGTAGAAACGTGTGTATGACAGCCCTGAGGGTGGCGTGGCCACCGCACATTTCCACGGTCATTTCATGTTTTATACATCTGAACGTGAGCGTGGAAAAGGACGTTTTTGTGCATACGCAACCTTTGTACATGAGGCCTCTGCTCTTCTTAGATATCCATATGGTCGCCAAATATCAAATTGTTAGACCAGTACACTGCGGAGATATGGGCACTACAATGTTTAAACAACAATCATACCTAAACCTTAAAGAAACAATTAGGTAGATGGTGACAAAATGGTAATGTAGTAGAAGTAATGGTGACAAAATAATGTAATGTAGTAGAAGTATGATTATTATGTTCTTCTGTCTCATATAGTGATACAAATAGAATAGAACTTACAGATACTCTGAATACCTAAATATGATGATAGGCCTGATGCTAAGGATGATAATAAAATCACTAGTTTTTCTAAGAGAACAATTACTATACGATCATATATATTAATAATAATAACAATACTCCTAATAATCATAGCTAAACAATAATGATATAACAATAATAATACCTATTGGATGTTACACAAGCAGGATTAATTGGCATTGTTAACAATGTAGCCGTATGGGAATGTAGGCCTCACAATTAAAAGTTCATTGATTAATAAATAGGAATTAATACATATTAATACAATTAATACATATTAATGAATAAGTTCATTCATAGAATAAATAGGCCTGAAAAGGTTAAAAACTATGCATATGTTTTATATGGCATATTGAATAGAGTTTCATGGTTAAGTTAAGGTATTGAGTTATTTACATGATGTAAATTGTATTTTGTTTTCTTAATCACTACATTCATCATGTTGGGAATGTTTAAAGAATGTTTTATTTTCAATATTGTATGAGAGTAAGTTTGAGTTTGCATTTTGTTTATTTCTAAGCCAATGAAAAACGAGTGTAAGGTGAGGTGTCACGTGGGACGAGGGGAACATAGCGGGCACGAGGACGGGAGGAAGGAAAATGGTGAAAAAGTAAAAAGACGGGTTGAGATGAGCTCTGTGACACAGCTATATTTTACTTGGGTAAAACACTCCGTAAATCATGACGGTTGTTAATGTTGTAAGAGGAATGACTAGTGACTCTTACGGAAGCATGGCACAGTAGTGTAGTTGTGTTAGGGTGCTTTATTTCGAGACCTTGGACGGAAACACTGAAGTGCGTCGGAAAGCTAACTGGGCTAGAGCTAGTTGTCCAGCTTGGACGCCTTGGATGCGCATTGTCTGGACTGCTTGGCTGTAAGCACGAGGACCGGGGGACGGAAGAGTCCAGCGGACTACTCGGATACCCGGACTTCTCGGTGGACTGTTTGGTGGACGTCTACCCTTTCCATCGGCGCCCTAAAAAGGGTAGTTGTCGCGACGAGGACGGCGGCCATTGGTGCTGGTGGAAAGTTTCCTGTTTCTTTGGCGCATGGGCGCGAAGTAGCCTCGGTGTTTGTGGCTCCTACGATCCCGAGCGTCATATCAGGTCTGCACCGTTTGACTCATTAAATCATTGGGTACCCAATATATTATTTAGTTATATTTGCCGGCTTTAGGATTTATATACAGAGGGTTTTGGAATACGGTTTTATTTAATCTGTATACTTTTGGGGGTGATGATCAAAGACTATTATGCATATTGGAACTGTAACTGTTTTTTCACAATTGCTGTTGTATCTATGTACCTATATTTTTTTATGAATAGTTAAATGGATCTGTATGGTGTTTGCATGGTTTATTAGGAGCAATGCATAGCCATATCTAATAGATACGATATAACAGTTTACTACTTGGGGTGACTGAAATATAGTAATTTAAGTTGAACAGAGATCATGGAAGGTGGGTAATTTGTTATATTTAGTTGTTTATTGCCTCCAGTTAGAGACAAAGTAAACAAACAATTATAGTTAGAGATAACATTTTAGGGAACGAATTTAGGTCAGACACCTATTGAATTGTCAAAAACAGCAAAGGGGTGCTACAACAATATAAATATATATAAGAGACGTGATGTCAACCATCATCTTCATTCCCAGTAGGATCTGGATGAACGGACGTCCCCTTACTGCTGTGTGGATGGACTTTCCATGTCAATAGTTAGTGTGTGTTGTGATGAAAAATGATAAACAGACACTTACACTTCCTTAGAGCTGGTTTCAGCCTCCCCACTCCACCGTGCTCCACACTGGGGGGTAAACACAGTGAGAGGAGCATGTTGTCTTTAAAAATGGAAACATTCACCTTCATCATCTGCTGTACACAACATGAGTTCCAGCTGTGTTTTGAAACCACTTCCTCAAGCAGCTGGTTGAATCCTTGTAGGAGGCAATGTCCCCGAGCGCTGAGCTGTCCTCTCCATACCTGAGAGTGTCCAGTCTCCAGCGTGGATCCTCCAGTCCAGCAGAGAGCAGTGTAACTCCTGAGTCTCCTGGGTGATTGTAGCTCAGGTCAAGCTCTCTCAGATGGGAGGGGTTGCTGCTCAGAGCTGAGGCCAGAGAAGCACAGCCTTCCTGTGTGACCAGGCAGCCAGACAGCCTGAATACACACAGACACACACAAACACACACACACACACACACACACACACACACACACACACACACACACACACACACACACATTTTTATCGATGTAAATCTGTGAAATGTCTTCTATTGGGAACCTTGTGGTGTCACTGTTTGCATATTGAGTCACACTGACCTGAGAGTTTCCAGTGTACAGTGTGGACTCCTCAGTCCAGCAGAGAGCAGCTTCACTCCTGAATCCTGCAGATCATTGTTACTCAGGTCCAGTTCTCTAAGACTAGAGGATTCTGAGCTGAAAACTGAGGCCAGAGCTTCACAGCAGATCTCTGGCAGATTACAGCCATTCAGCCTTCACACAAATAAACAGCAACATGTTAGGAACTGTACTACATTACCGTACTACACTAAATACAAGTCTTTAGCATTTTCCTAAATTAATCAAAGATAAGTTTAAAAATAAGTTACATCCTTAAATATTAACAGATAGGAGTAAAAAAGATGTATAAATATTAGAAATGCATCATAAAAAACCTATAGAGACAGTTTTATGAAGAGGCTGTTATTTAACTTAACTGGACAACTCTAAACTCCACCTCAATCTGTCTACATGATGATGACTTTAGTAGTAATGTGATGCAACACATACTTAGACTATACAATCACTTAAACAAAGAGAATATGACATATATGGTTTTATGATGGCAACAGGTATATAAATATGTTGAGTTATTTCTGAGTTATTAATTATATATTTTAATCTGTTAACTTAAATAAATAAATCTGTTAAATGTCTTATGACAGAGAACCTTGTGGTGTCACTGTTTGCACATTGAGTCAAACTGACCTCAGAGTTTCCAGTGTACAGTGTGGACTCCCCAGTCCAGCAGAGAGCAGCTTCAATCCTGGATCCTGCAGATCATTGGTACTCAGGTCCAGTTCTCTGAGACTAGAGGATTCTGAGCTGAGAACTGAGGCCAGAGCTTCACAGCATTTCTCTGACAGTTTACAGCCATTCAGCCTTCACACAAATAAACAGGAACATGTTAGGAACTGTACTTAAAAGAATACAAGTCTTTATTATTTTCTTAAATTAATCAAAGATAAGTTTAAGAATAAGTTACATCCTTAAGGTAAAAAAGATGTACAAATATTAGAAATGCATCATCAAAAATCCCCTAAAGAGACAGTTTTATGAAGAGGCTGTTATTAATCTTAACTGGACAACTCTAAACTCCACCTCACTGTCTGTCTACATTAGAGGTCTTCAACAGGGGGGTCGCGACCCCCAGGGGGTCCGCGGAGGTACTGCAGGGGGGTCGCGAAATCTTTGGTTGATTAGACAATTTTTTTATATTTCTTTTTTTTTTTTTTTCAAACCGTTTTTTCCCACAAATTGCAGTGTCTTTAAATGCACATTAACACGAATCCAAAATATTGTAGCGAACGGAAAAATGGAGGCAGAAGACGCTATCTTTCAGTCAGCAATGCAGGCATTCAGCTACACACAGCAGCTATCTGAGGCTAGGCGCCAGTTCACTCACAGCAGAGACTGCCCCGGACCTGTCCCACCAGGTGTACACAAAGGGGAGGACCCGCCCCTATCGCTGCTGTGCATACAACACTGAGCTATTCAAATAATCCACAGATTTTCGCCCCATCTACACTAACCCGGGTAAATCCAGAAACGCATAAATATTTATCCGTTTAGCCCTTCCGTCCACATTAGAACGGAGAATTCCGACGCTGAAAACGATGCTTTTCAGAAACGGTCACTGAGGTGGATGAATGTGAAAACTCCGGGTTCGTGTTGTATTTTGGTCAGGGTAGACGGAGGCTTTTAGAAACGATGACATTAGTTTGCCATGACAATGCCGCTAGCTTGCGCTCGAGACGCTTACGCACAAACATGGCAGTTGAAATTGAAAGAATGGTCTATCTGAGCAATGAACTTATGTATCTTCAGTTACAATTTGGCATATTATGTGACACCTATTCGTTACTGCAACGCCGAAGGCGAGCGCTGTACTTGTGCTTAAGCGATGGAAAAAAAAAACGCGTGTATTAACGCCATCAGCTGATCGCGTGCCTGTAATTGAAAAGAGAGGCGTGGCAGGAGTCGCATAACCATGACAACAGGCTGATATGGCCCTCTGCCTGACAACCTCCATCCGTCCAAGGCTGGATCAGCTGTGTGCTGCTCATCAGAGGGTCAGACATCTCACTGATGTGAGAGTACGTGTGCCATCCACAGATGGTTTGAGGATTCATTGTCCCATCTACATGCATGTTTAAAGTTAAAATCTGTGGATTATTTGAATAGCTCAGTGTTGTATGCAAGATGTTTGTTTATAAATGGCAGTGGCATGGCCGCCCTGTACCTTGCACATGTTTAAAATAAAAACGTGAATATATTAACCTATGTATTATTTGTATAGCTTAGTATCGAATGTACAATAGCAGAGTAGCTATGTTTATACACGGCACTAGGCCCCGTTTAATATAAAACACAATTGTATGCCATATAAATAGTAGGGGGTCCCTGCTCAAACTCTCCATCAGTTTGGGGTCCCTGGCCTGAAAAACGTTGAAGACCCCTGGTCTACATGATGATCACTTTGGTAAGAATGTGATGCAACACACCCTTTATACAATCACTAAAAACTGAGAGAATATAACATACATATATGGTTATATCTTACCATGGCAACAGGTATAGAAATATGTTGAGTTAATCCCTGAGTTATTAATTATGCATTTGGATCTGGTAACTTTATGCATATAAATCTGTTAAATATCTTATGATAGAGGACCTTGTTGTGTCACTGTTTGCACATTTAGTCAAACTGACCTGAGAGTTTCCAGTGTACATTGTGGTCTCCCCAGTCCAGCAGAGAGCAGCTTCACTCCTGAATCCTGCAGATCATTGGTACTCAGGTCCAGTTCTCTGAGATGAGAGGCTTCTGAGCTGAGAACTGAGGCCAGAGCTTCACAGCATCTTTCTGACAGATTACAGCCATTCAGCCTTCACACAAATAAACTGGAACATGTTAGGAACTGTACTTAAAAGAAAACAAGTCTTTAGCATTTTCTTACAGTAATCAAATATAAGTTTAAGAATGAGTTACATCCTTAATTATTAACAGATAGAAGCAATAAAGATATACAAATATGAGAAATGCATCATAAAAAATCCCGTAAAGAGACAGTTTTATGAAGAGGCTGTTTTTTTAACCTAACTGGACAACTCTAAACTCCACCTCACTGTCTGTCTATATGATGTAAGAATGTGATGTAACACACACTTTATACAATCACAAAAAACATAGAGAATATAACATACATATATCGTTATACCTTACGATGGCAACAGGTATAGAAATATGTTGAGTCATTCCTGAGTTTATTAATTATATATTTGAATCTGCTAACTTTATGGATGTAAATATGTTAAATGTCTTATGATATAGAACCTTGCGGTGTCACTGTTTGCACATTTAGTCAAACTGACCTGAGAGTTTCCAGAGTACAATGTGGACTTCCCAGTCCAGCAGAGAGCAGCTTCACTCCTGAATCCTGCAGATCATTGGTACTCAGGTCCAGTTCTCTGAGATGAGAGGCTTCTGAGCTGAGAACTGAGGCCAGAGCTTCACAGCATCTCTCTGACAGATTAGAGCCATTCAGCCTTCACACAAATAAACAGGAACATGTTAGGAACTGTACTTTAAAGTACTTATAGAGCAGTCATACCGTCCACTCACAAAGATAGTTGACTCACAGGAGTACGCCAACTTTCCTTGTGTATTTTTTCATAATACATTTCGAGAAAATGTGTTTTTCTCCTCAACAGGTTTACACAATATAACTATATTTTCTGCAGCCCATCCGTATTTGTGAATATATGTTTGGCACAAAATAACCGGGATCATGTTAGCAACTGTTTTTAAAACAGCATACATCTTTTACTTTTCCTATAGTTAATATATTGTGTTGACATGTTTTATGATAAGTATGTAGTATTGTAAGTGGCCGCTAGAGTTCATTCATTTTTTGTTAATCAAAATGACTGGGTGGAGGTTGGGAGCCCAGGAACTTAATTAGCCGATTGACAGGTGAACTTGCCAGGGCTTTCTCAGCTAGTTTTACTTGTCTTGGAAGCTCTATGACATATGTAAATTAACACATGTTGTGGAATATTGGTGTTGCTTACTCTGTAACATTTAGCAGTTGTGTATTATCATCTGTTGTGTATTATCGTCTGTGTCTGTTTGTGAAGTTTTTTATCTTGTGTGTGCCGCCTTTATGTGCTGTTTAATTAGATCAATCAAGCTAGCGGCTAACATGCGAAAGCATCCAACCTGAAGTTTTGCACCCTTAGTGAGCGGAGCGAGGTGTGTATTTTTTGGTTCAGTGTGAGAGATGTTCGAAAATATATACTTTTCATTCATGTGTTTGTTAATTACTGCAAGTAATTTTATTTGTAAATGCAAATTTTGCACTGTGGAAGTTGAGATTTTGTTTGTCATTTGAAAGGTTTTTAATCTGCTATTTTGTGTTTTATTTTTTGTTTTTTATGGTGCTGAAGGTGATTCCTGATCAATAAATATGATGGCACCCGTAAGAGACTCTGCCATTATTAAAGAGGTCAAGGGCTGCTACAAGTATTATGTATGATTATTACTGGGTGTAAATTGAGTTTTGCTGTTTTTTTTTTGTGTGTGTGATGGATTCATATTATTTATATTGCACTGTTACGTACATTGTGTTGTGTGTATTTTACTAACTGTTATTACTGAACCTACAGAGATGTTTTTTTTATGTAATTATAACTTTTATTATCTAGTATTTTGTTTGTTGTGTTGTGTGTATTGTCATACATGTTATGAGTGAACCTACAGAGATGTTTTGGAGGCTTTGACCACTGGCAGCAGCCTCAGAAGACCCTCCTCTGAAGCAGAGTATTTCTTCAGGTCAAACACATCCAGGTCCTCTTCTGATGACAGTAAGATGAAGACCAGAGCTGACCACTGAGCAGGGGAGAGAGATATTCTGGAGAGTATTTCTGACCTCAGGTACAGTTGTATCTCCTCCACTAGAGAACAGTCGTTCAGCTCATTCAGACAGTGGAACAGATTGATGCTTCTCTCTGGAGGGAGATCTCCATCTAGCTTTTTCTTGATGTAAGACACTGTTTCCTCTTTCATCCCTGAGCTACTTCCTGTTTGTCTAAGCAGACCTTGTAGGATAATCTGATTGGTCTCCAGAGAGAGGCCCAGGAGGAAGCGGAGGAACAAGTCCAGGTGTCCGTTCTCACTCCGTAAGGCCTTGTCCACAGCACTCTGGTGGAGAAGGAGGAGTTTATCTTCCCTGGAGGTTGGTTGTTCCTCTGAGAGCAGATTGACACCAGTGTCGTTAAAGGACAGGAAGACATAAAGGGCAGCCAGAAACTCCTGGATGCTTAGATGGACAAAGCAGAAGACCTTGTCCAGGTACAGCCCACACTCCTCTCTAAAGATCTGGGTGAACACTCCTGAGTACACTGAGGCTGCTCTGATATTGATGCCACACTCTGCCAGGTCTGCCTCATAGAAGATCAGGTTGCCTTTCTCCAGCTGGTTAAAAGCTAGTTTTCCCAGGGAAAAAATTATGTCCCCTCTATCTGTACTCCAGTGTGGATCTGTTTCATCTCTCCTGTGATACTTCCTGTCCCCCTGCATGGACTGAACCCTCAGGAAGTACATGTACATCTGAGTCATGCTGTTGGGCATCTCTTTTTCCCTAGGAGATGTTTCAAAGAAGTCCTCCAGAACTGTAGCACATATCCAACAGAAGACTGGAATGTGACACATGATGTGGAGACTTTGGGATCTCTTGATGTGGGAGATGATTGTGTTGGCCTGCGTCTCCTCTCTGAATCTCTTCCTGAAGTACTCCTCCTTCTGTGGGTCGGTAAACCCTCTTACCTCTGTCATCATGTCCACACACTCAGCAGGGATATGATTGGCTACCGCAGGGCGTGTGGTTATCCAGATGCGAGCAGAGGGAAGCAAGTCGCCCCTGATGAGGTTTGTCAGCAGCACGTCCACCGAGGTCTGCTCTGTGACATCAGTCCAGATCTGGTTTTTCTGGAAGTCCAGAGGAAGTCGACACTCATCCAGACCATCCAAGATGAGGACACATTGGAGCCGGTCATATCTGCAGATTCCTGCTTCTTTGGTTTCAATAAAGAAGTGATGAATAAGTTGCACCAAGCTAAACTCTTTCTCTTTCAGTAAATTCAGCTCTCTGAAAGTAAAGAGAAATGTGAAGTGTATGTCATGGTTGGCTTTGCCTTCAGCCCAGTCCAGAGTGAACTTCTGTGTTAAGACAGTTTTACCAATGCCGGCCACTCCAGTTGTCATTATGGTTCTGACTGGTTGATCTTGTCCAGGTAAAGGTTTAAAGATGTCTTCACATTTGATTGGTGTTTCCTCCTTGGCTGGTTTCCTGGAAGCTGTTTCCATCTTTCTGACTTCATGTTCCTTGTTGACCTCTTCACTGCCTCCCTCTGTGATGAAGAGCTCTGTGTGGAAGCCATTCAGACCTGTTGGGTGTCCTGCTTTAGGGATTCCCTCAAACACACAGCTGAATTTTTTCTTCAGACGAGCCTTGATTTGATGTTGGCACTGGACAGCAGCAGATCCTAAATGAGAAAACAGCAGAAGACATGAGTTGGTTGATGGTGACAGTGTAAACAGATCGATATTTCCTGTTAATTTAACATTCACATTTTATATAAATAAATATAATGTCATGAGTTTTTCAATATTTCCAGAGCAATGTTATGTGACCAAAGATAGTAATAATGATAGTGAATCAGTGGAAAATGACTTGCTATGCTGATGTAACACGATAGTAATGCATCTCTTCCACTGCGATATTATGCTGTTGATCTGCAGTATACTGTTGAACATTATTATTATTATTATTATTATTATTATTATTATTATTATTATTATTATTATTATCATCTGATTGCCCCACAACAACCCTACATATCTGGATCAAACCATTTAACCTGATCATTTGAACAACAATATTGTGGGGGTAAGTATTTCTTCTATGTCTTCAAGATAAGTAATTTCTGCCCTTCAAAATAAGAGTCTCTTACCGCCCCACAGTGTGTCTGCCAGTTCCTCCTGGTTCATCTCCATCAGGCAGTGCTTTGTGATGTCCACCACTCCCTCTATGGCACGCCTCCTCTGCTCCTCTTTCTTACCATCCAGCTCCTCCTCCTCCCTCTGACTCTCTGAGCATTGTGGCTGGCGTACGCACGTTTCTTCAGCTATTGTTTCTTTGGCAACACTTAGAGGTGATGCTGGGAAACTGTTAATGATGTCAAAAGTCAGAGTGATGTGCACGTCAGAGACACACTTATGAACAATTATCACACCCAGGTGTATGCAATTATATTGGTGGGTATAAAAGCATGTGCAATGTGATGAAGAAAATTGTATTAAAAATGGCAGCGCTAGCCTTGTTAGAGGACCTTGCAAACTTCATACTGAGATATCTGTGATTAAAATGCAAAAACAAAGAGTCTAGCTTTCCATCGTTACGTTTGACTCTAAAGTTTGCTAATTCCTTTCCAACGTTCAACTGGGAGGCATAGCTCAGTGGGTAGAGTGTGGGTTCAACAACCGCATGGTTGGCAGTTCAATCCCCACCTCATCTAGATTTATCTTATTAATTTCAGGAAAGTAAATCCTCGCATGGAATTATATTTTCTAGTTATAACTATGAAGAACACATTATGTGATCATTATTACTAAGTTCTAATTATAACTATTAATTATCATTGTTGGCAACTGTTGCATTACGTTGAATTAAATAATTTGAGGTGTATTTTAAATGATTTTGTGTTAATTTGAGTACGTAAAGACAAGACAATGAAGTATATAAAAAAAAAGCAATCAATGTACCAATCATGACATGCTCTGCAATAAGTTGTGCAAGGTTAAGAATGTACTGATTAATTAATCAACCTGCACCTTAATTCAACCTGCACCTTAATCGCTCATTTGCACTTCTGGTTAGAACGCCAACTGTATTTCGTTGTCCCTGTACTTGTACTCTGCACAATGACAATAAAGTTGAATCTAATCTAATCTAAATCTAATGTGCCATGACAGTAAAAGATCCAGCGGAATAACACGGCTGTTCTGCAGACATATACTGTAGCCTACTGAGTAAGACTCATACACAAACAATTAAAACAGATGGGCACCCAAAGCCATGTGCAATGGGGAGTACCGCTTCATATCTCTAAAGCACATTCCTCTGTAGGCATAAAGACCAAGAACAGACACAATACAGGCAGAAAACTCTAGGCAGAGCATCCGTAGATGTGAATCTGGGTGTATCTCTACGCATATTTTAGTACTCATTCCCTTCTTTGCTCTGCAGTATATTGAACAGATTAAGTGAGTTTAAAGTAGTCAGATTTGAGAGTCATTCTTAAAGAACACGGCAGCAATGTGATAGAAGTCGAACATTTTACGGTGCGTATCATTTAAATTGATTTCCATATGTAAATGGGGGCGTGGACAGGGAGGAGTTTGCCACCTCTGCATGTGCGCTCATTTCCACATTGATTGGGATGTACAAAAGAAACTTGCTCGGATCCATGTGTACGCACACTTTGATCCATCTGAATGTATTTCTGCGTACGACACTTTATGGGTTTTGGCATACACCAAGTTGGCCCCTGGACTCCAATAACATCCATGAACCATTTCCATCAGGCATCACAGAGTCTGCCCTCCTCAAAGGAACCAACAACACACTGCTGTAGGGCGGCAGTGTGTTGGCCACATTCTCCGCTGCCACGGCCTGTTTCACTGTGACACCGACCACACCCAACTCTACCTCTCCCCCGAGACCATCACTGCCCCCTCTCAGTCCACCCTCAGCACATTTTGTTTTTTCATAAACTCTGATGAATCCTTACCTCTTCTCAATAGACTGATTTCCATCTTTAAAGTAAAAAATTTGACCCATAGAGCAGTCACTCTTCATGGAGACACAGCTGGGTCCAGGGGAGTCTGCGCTCTCCTGCTGGACTCTTCTATAAAAACAAGAGCCAGGATTTATGGATGTTTGATAGAAGTTATATTTTATGATCTCTGATGAGTCCTTACCTCTTATTAGCCGGATTTCCATCTTTATCTTTTCCATCTGTTTTTCTTCTAGCAAAACAAGATCCAGGATTGTTACGGATGCCGCTGTGCAAAGCCTCGCTGCCTCCTCCTGCTACAGCCCATCTCTTCTCCCTGCTGGGCCACGGTGACTCCGCCCCCCCCCCCCCCCCCCCCCCCGCAGGATCTGAATGGGCTCCCCCGTCTGTGTTGGAGATGGTTGGCTGCACCGCTGGCCAATCCCCGTTCAACACCTCAGCCACAGACTATTTAAACGGAGGCTAAACTGCTCTCCCAGACACACACATCGGAGTGGATGTGTGTGTTTCACGTAGCTCACATTGCTCTAATTATCGGTACCCTGTTTAGAGAGTATTTAAAGTCAGTAGCGTGTGTGTGCTGTACCAATCTTGTGGGCTTTAGTTTTGGTTGTCGATCCATTTCATTTGATTAGTTTAGTCCTGCGTGGCTCTTTTTGGTTTATGGTTCTGTATTATTTGTATTCCCCGTTGTGGTGATTTTTAGTTGTTATTACGTTAAAGGAGATTGTTTGTGCCCACTCACTGTGAGTAGGGATATTTTTCGTTGGCTGTTGACCTGTGGGTCGTCGTTTTCTTATTCAATTATTTGTTTACTGACACCAACAGTGGTAAATAAATTACCATTTTTTAGTTCCACAAAAACTTTTCCTTCCACGAGCCGAGTCGTAACAAGGATTTACGGATATTTGATAGATGTTATATTTTATAATCTCTGATGAGTACTAACCTCTTCTCAATAGGCTGATTTTCATCTCTAAACTGAAGAGGGTGATCCATAGAGTGGTCACTCTCCATGGAGACACAGCTGGGTCCAGGGGAGTCTTCTCTCTCCTGCTGCTCTGGCCTTCAACACAACACACACACAGCTTTTACTCAGAGTAATGATGGTGTCATGATGTATACCTGCTGAGCTCTGAGATGGACAACAGTCACAGACAGTGAGAGATCCTCCTCTTACCTCTTAGCTTTGCTCTGGTGGCCATGTTCCCCGGACAGAGTGGTTTTAAAGGTAGGACCCACCTTCTCTGTCTCCTCATCCATAGTGGACAGGAGATCTGGACACAAACACAACTTCATGTTGTTTCTCCAGCCATTCAGCATTTGTTTATTCTCAGCATTAAGCAGTGGGGAACCCTCAGGGCCTCCTACGCCTTCAGAGAAGGCCTAACAAAATTCTGGACCAAAAAATATTAGATAAGAAATAATAATAATTATTTTTTAAAATTTCTATCTTATTTAATTTAATACAGTACATTTAATAAAGTTTCTCTCACCCATGTTCTAAAATTAAGTTTACTGTCAAATTCACATCACAATGAAATGTTTACGGTCCCTAAAACATGTTATCCAATCAGAATCGTTTCTATCAAGGCCTGTTTCTATCAAGGCCCGGTTAGCTGGCTCATTAATTGGTTAGGACTTCACAATTCCTGCAGAAGGCCAAGCTATGTGTTTTGGTTTGGAGAGTGAGTGGGAGATTGACCAATCACAGTTTGATTTCAAGTGGGCGGGACAAAAAAAAAAGCTTGTAGGCCTTCACAAAGTCCTAGTTGATTCTCAACCGTTCTCACCACTCTGCCGCCTCTGTGAATTACGTTGTGGCTAGTTTGATCGGATCACCCTTTTCAAGGCGTCCTTTCACAGACAAACTTCAAATGATAAAAAACGGAAGACCAACTCCAGAACTGGAATTAAAAGAAAAGCTTAAGAAAGTGGAAATGCATTTCAAGACCGAAAATTATCAGCGATATCCATGGATGGCGGGCTGTAATAAAACAAACAGGCTGTACTGGTGGAGTTGTTTGCTTTTTACAACTGAAAAGTCATCCACCTGGGTCAGCGGCGGATTTGTCAGCCTTACAAATCTGACAAAGTCAGCCCACCGACATCAAGGTTCTGCGGCACACCTGCAAGCGACAGTCAGTTTGGCAACTTTTGGGGTGATTATGAGCCTCGGTGTCCGTGTCAGCAGCGTCATAGGGTGACACTCTGGGGGACTTCATTTTATATTTCCAGATTTTGGCTTTAGAATATTTTTATGTATGTTTATTTAATGTTGAGATGTTTCTTGTTGCGGAGAATGTTATTGATGTTATGGTCTATTTGTTTACATCCTTGTCATCGTTAATTAAAGCCGGATTGCATTTGTTTAACCCTTTCAATTCATCGTATTGTTGCTTTTTTCCGTGATGATTTATTTTCTCGGCGGTGATGGCTGGGGTGAAGGCCCAGCTGTAGTGCTCACGGTTCGCCACTGGTATTCAGATGACCTGCTTATTGTCGGTCACAGGGGACTGTTGTCTGTCTCTGTTCACTCTGGACTAGAGGCAGGGTGTTCTTTCCTAGATGCAGATTCATAGACCCTCTCATTCTCAATGAGGGGAAAGATGTGGAGATGATGCCAATATGTTTCCAATAACTATTTCATAACTACTTAACATTCAACAGATAAGAGCTTCAAATGTGTGTGATGAAAATCAAGTTCACCACGTGGATATCATACCTACTGTTCCCTGTGCTGGTTAAACTGTTCTGAAGGCAAGACCATATATGGGCTACCTGATGTTGTCTGACATCACAACTAGATCTGTGATGCAGGCCCACAGAGAGAACAAGACTCAGTACAAAATTAAGTTTAAACACCTTCACTATCCAAGATGACTGTTTTCCTGACTACTAGTACTACTACTACTACTACTACTACTACGATTAATAATAATAATAATAATAATAATAATAATAATAATAATAATAATAATAACAATATTAGTTATAGTAGTTGTTGTTGTCTTAGTTGTACAAATATAACAACTGTACATTACATCACAAGTACCTTTAAATTTACTGAAGGATCCGTTTGATTCAAGACAATTCCTGAATAACAAGACAAAGCAACAGATATTTTTAACATTAACCAGGCACTTGACTCCCAGCTGAATGGGTCTGGGTTCGATCCCCAATGCAGTATAACCTGTAGACAGCAAGATGCCCATAAACTCTACCTGCTCCTTAATAACCTGTCTCTATACTGTCTAACCCCTAATTAATGATCAATTACAACAAATTATTTTCACATACCAGGGAGTGGTTTCAAGTCGGCTACAGTTTAAACGTTTACATTTCATTTCACATGTCATTTGCACAACATCTTCACGTTTTTAATCATAAACTTTACTAATAATAGCAGTACATCTATTGATGTGACACATAAGAAACACATTTATGATAAATCACAGATCAGAGGTGACTACAGTACCTGAGTCTTCTTCCTGCTGTAATGAACTGATCAACACAAAACCTTCCCACTCAGTAACAAGGAAATGATGTTGTGAACCAACCAGTTGGTCCAGTTTCCCTCCCAGTTTATACTCCTCCCAGACTAAACTAAAAACAAAGACACTTCGTTTTTAGTTCAAGCAGCATGTAGAGACACATGAATGTAAATACAATCATATACAGACATGTTCGTCATCATGTTTGTGTGCGTGTGTTTGGGTGTGTACCTGATTGCGTGATTACCTTCCTATGAAGGGTGTAACAAGAGGGAGGAGAAAGAAACACGAGAGGAATCCAACCCAACAAGATGAATCATTGAAAGGAAATGAATGAGGAACATAATCCTGTCTATTATAGAAACATAACACATTCATAATGATGACATTACTTATGCTATACTGTTCACTGTCTTTCTACGCAATAATCTTGAATGCTGTGAAATCATCAACAGTTGAAGACAGGTACATATGTTTAATGGATCAATTTTGGTAACATGATAATCCATCAGAGCTCTCTGTCTGTGGTTCATATTTTAAGAAGGTGATTAATCTTCCTCAGTGACAGAGCTCATGGAACAACAGACTATCAGAGGTTAGTCTGGGAGGAGTATAAACTGGGAGGGGAACTGATTGATTGACTGATTGATTGGCTGGTTTCCTCAGTGAAGGCCTGGGGGGGGGGGGGGGGGGGGGAGGGGGCAGAGTTGGGGAGGTGGGTTCATCCTGCAGGTTCTCCTCTTGTGCCTCCATCCTAAATGTGTGTGTGTGTGTGTGTGTGTGTGTGTGTGTGTGTGTGTGTGGTCCAGGGCAGTGCAGCTGCCGTACCAGGCCGTGATGCTGCCAGCCAGGATACTCTCAATCACAACCCCCAATAGTTTCCCTCCATTTCTCCACCCCTCCCACCTGTCAGGTTCTCCCCACAAACATTTCTATAAATAACTCTAAAGGCTCCCACACACCGCCCTGAAAATGGGTCGTCGGTGAGTCTTGAGAGGTGACATGAGTCTCTTTGGTGTGTTCGGTGAGGTCGGCCGTTAATGTTGTCGTCATTGTTTTCAGCCGATTCAACATGTGTCATCGGCCACTACAGTCGTTGAGTCTTTACCAATGTGATTGGTGGAGGGCTGGCCCTTGACTGGCGAATCAGAGATGCCTGGAAGTGAGATAAACAGTGGAAGCGCAGACGGTGTCGACACACTTTAAACGCATTGTTTGGCATCATTTTGATAGTTTCTATTGAATTCTGGAGTACATATAATATACAACTAGTATACAACTCCAATCCTTCTTGATGACTCACTCTATGCTGACAACAATAATAGTGTGCTGTTAAATCGGGCAGTCATCTTGATGTTCTTCTGAAGAAGTGCCAAAGAAGCATGAAACGTTAGGCCTTCCTCACCACTTATCTTATGTTCTTTTACTTCTATGGTTTTAAGCTGAGGGCACCCCAAATGCCCCCTTTTTAGATTTTTATTCCTTTTGTTTCTTCTAACCAGAAGTTGGGTTAGTCTAACGGCTTACCGCCCCACCGGACCACAAACATAAAGAGACTCTTATCAAACTGGACATGCGCCCGGTGGACTGCCCAGGTGTCTGATACACCACTCCCTGTAGGACCGGGACCCCAGCGGACAGGCCAACACTCTGGACCCCCTACCCAGGACCACAGAGCGGGCCTGCTGGGGGTCCCCTCTGTCTTGGGGGGTCACAGACACTCAGACAGAATACAGACTGCGGCGTATGGGGTCAGCCCTTCTTAAAGGTCCCATATTATGCCCCTTTTCCACAAATTAAAATAGTTCCCAGGTGTGTTAAAGACATGTCATGACATGCTTTGGTCTAAATTGCCTTTGGATCAAATATTGTAGGTCTCTCTTCATCACCTAAAAACAGCTCTGTTCAAAACGGTCTGTTTCAGGGCCTGTCTCCTTTATGTAAATGAGCTGCACCAGACCACGCCCACCTCTCTGCGAGGGGCTGCGGCTCGGCTCCGTAGCCATGTGCTAATGTTTACAGACTAGTGATGGGAATTGCGGCTCTTTTGGCTCGGCTCACTAGAAAGAACCGGCTCTTTCGGCTCCCAAGTGGCTCCTCAGATTTTTTGTTACTGAAATTAATTTATTACCAAATTATGTGTAAAATGAATAACTAATGTAAAAAAACATAACTTAACATACAGTATCCATAAATACCTTTTAAATAAAAAAAGACCCATTTTAACTTGTGAAAAAACACAAAATCTACTACTCCTCTCGCTCTCGTCTCTCTTCCTCCTGTGCTTGTGTCTGTAACCCCTCCCCTCCCCCCTCCTGCTCAGTGTAGTCACATAGACGCTGCCACAGCCGCACATGTTGACCAATGCAGCTTTAAAAGACAATTAAAAAATAATAATAATAATCGCGACAATTAAAAAAAAAAAATAATCGCTCTCGATCGGGAGCCGGTGTTGTGCCGAAAAGAGACTGCTTGCCGAAAAAACGACTGCCCCGGACGGGAACGCGTATCAGTTCAGCCGAAAGTCTCCTGCCGAAAAGTGACTGCACCCTGAAAGTCTGGATTGCAAGGAGTGATGTTGATCAAATTCACTGTACATGCACCTGGTGTCCTCTACTATTAATGCTGAAAAGACAGAGAGTGTAACCCCTCCCAATCCAGAGTTACAGGGTGCAGTCACTTTTCGGCAGGGCTTCTCCTGCCGAAAAGTGACTGCACCCTGTAAATCTGGATGCAATCCGTTACAGTTAGCCTACAGTTCTATATATATTGCATTATTGTATTCATATTATGCTCTTAAAAGTACAAGTTATCCAAAAAGTTACTTAAGTAAATGTAAATCGTTATTACCCATCTCTGATAGCACTTACATATTTCTCAGTATGTGTCTAATATGACGTTAAAACTTTCTACATTCTTTTCGGCATTGATTTCCTAATCCTCGTTATAAAATCATTGCAACAGGGACCTTGAATTATGACTTTATTTATAGATCAAAGTGGTGTAAAATCACATTGCAACAACGATAACAACAACAACAACAATAAAAGTGGCAAGGTAAAGCGTCTACCCTCATCAATTGTTGACAACTAGCCTACATTATGGAAACATCAGGTAGCCTCTTCACTTGGGCTACAGGACATTTCTATTGCACAGTAAAAAAAACAAAAACAAAAAAAAAAAAACAATCAAAAGGGACCATCATCCTGTTTCACAGGCTCGGTCCCTAAAGAAACATTTATCTCGGTGCTGCTTCTCCCAGCTGACCCGTATATTATATCTACGAGTAGACCTACAAGCTCCTCCTCTGAACTGATGCGCGTTCCCGTCGGGGGCAGTCGTTTTTCGGCAAGCAGTCTCTTTTCGGCACAACACCGGCCCTAGTTTTAACGTAACTTTAGTATAAGGAGACTCGCGGCCCAACATTACTTTATGCTAGCTGCCATGCTAACAGGGGCTGCCAAGCCGGCTAAACAGTAAATCAGAATAAAATGTTCAAACTTACAGCTTCCACGTTCGTAGTTGGATCGCAGACAGTTGGTACCAATCCATTTTTAATCCGCAGGGATTTAGCAAATCCAGTTTTATACTGTCCCTCGTTGATGAAGCAGTCCGACGTGAAATGCTTAGCACACACGTACAGCACTTTGGGAACTGCTGTAGGGACATCACCAACAAAAAAGGAATTCACCCATTGAGTCCTCAGAACCTCCGAAGAGGGAGGTTTTATAAAGAGTTGTGTGCTCATTTGTGCAGCCAACAACAGAGCAACCACTTCTTCCAGCTCGTACCTTCGCCATTGTGCCAACCGGAGCAATGCTAGTGTCATGTATTTACCTTAGTTCACATTAATAACGAGGAGACAGGCAAGGTGTGGTTCTGGTTTGTTTACTGAATACTGAACTGGGCAAGATACAGGAAGTCAGCCCCGAGGGCATCATGGGGTACGGTAACCACATTGGCACAAACATAATAAAAGGCAAACCCGGTTTAATACTTAACATTTCCTCCCCCCATATTCTGTAAGACTAACCCCCAAAGACAAGATAAGGTAACCTATAATGTATAACATAACCCATACGTTTTCAACAAAAAAGGATATGACATTCCGTCAGCGAGGAAACAGCTACAAGTCCAGACGGTCAGGAGGCCGTCGCTCGCGCGTGGGGTACTGGTGAGAATGGTGGTTCACCGGCGGCGGCGGCGGCGCTGCTTCCGCTGTCGGTGGGGACTCGGGGACCTGATCTGTAGCGTTGTCCTCCTGAAGTGTAGCCGGCAGGGTGTCGCAGGCAGCCAGGCCCTATATAGGGTCTGCCTGGCCAGTGATGTCTAGTGCAGGGGAGCCCATTGGCTCCGAAGCGGGGCCCTTGCTGGCCAACAGTTGGTCAGTGTGACGACGCCACACAGCATCGTTGTTTGTGCGTACTTGGTATGACAGTGGACCAGTAATGGCCACTATCACTGCTGGCACCCACCTAGGACCCCTAAGGTAATTGCGAGCTAGGACAGGGTCTCCTATGTGAAAAGTCCGTGGTGTGCCTGACCTACGTCGGCTCTGCTCTTGTTGACTGCTCTGAACAATTTGACCCCTGGACGGAGGGCGTATGCAGTCCAGTTGGGTGCGCAGCGCTCTTTTCAGGAGGAGCTCAGCGGGCGACGCTTTGGTGGTGCTGTGTGGTGTGTTCCTGTAAGTCAGCAGGAAACTGTGCAGTCGCTGATGAAGGGAGCCTTGGGACACGGATGCCTTTAGGCTGTGCTTTAAGGTTTGTACAAATCTCTCAGCCAGTCCATTGGTGGACGGGTGGTAGGGTGCTGACTTAATGTGTTGAATTCCATTCATTTTGAGGAAAGCCTCCATCTCTTCTGAGACAAACTGGAGCCCGTTGTCACTCACCAGCTGTTCCGGTATTCCGTACCGGCTGAACTTTGAAATCGCCGCATATTCGTAGGCTACCATTTTTCTTGAGGACGGGCACGATTGTGGTGGCCCAGTCACTGACAGCCACAGGCTCGAGCACCCCGCTATTTACCAGATTGTCCAGCTCTTTTTCAACCTTTGGACGCAGTGCGTACGGGACTGGCCTTGCTTTAATGAATCGGCAAGTGCTGCCTGGTTTTAGGGTCAGCTTTGCAGTGATACTTTTCATGTGCCCGAGTCCATCCGTGAAGAGTTCGCCGTGTTTCTTTAAGACAGCTTCCAGAGCTGTTTCCCCTTGACTCAGCATGCGGACGGTAGGCCAGTCGATCCGCACTTTATCCATCCATGCGCGGCCTAGCAGGGACGGGTAGTTGCCTCGAACAACGTATAAGGGCAGCTTTACACATTGTCCATTTAGCTCCACCTTTACCTTGACCAGGCCTTTGACCGCCACTGTCTCCCCAGTGTAGGTCTTCAGCACCACTCGAGCTCGTTGGATTGGTAAGTGGTGTAAGTGTTCCTTATACACTGTCTCTGAAACCAGTGACACTGCTGCTCCAGTGTCAATTTCCATCCGCACTGGATTACCCTCCAGCAAGGGTGTGGTCCAGTAGCTGTCAGACCCTCCAGCCAGCGAAAGAATGTGGAGGGGCAATTCATCATCAGTGGATTCACTGGCACTATTTTCCTTTTCCATCACATGCACTGTTTTTTTTATGTGTAGCAGCTCTCTTGTATTTGTAAGTGTTTTTCTGTGTAGACTGAGTCCCCTTTTTCTTGCCACGACAGGCCTTTTCAACGTGACCTTTTTTTCCACAGGTATGGCAGTCCAGGTCTTTACACCAGCACTCTGCTGCCGAATGCCCCGGTTGGCCACAGCGATAACATGGCCTCATTGGCGAGCTGTCCTCTGCACCAGCAATCTTCAGCACTTTAGCCGTGGATGCACTCAGCTGCTGTGCCTCTTTTGCAGCCAATTCCATCGACACACTGATTTCAATTGCTTTGGTCAGAGTTAATTTGTCCACAGTCAGCAGTTTTCTCTGTGCAGCTTCGCTGGGCAGTCCACAGACCAGCCGGTTGCGGATTGCATCTTTAAGCGTGTCCTCTGTGAATTCACAGTACTCTGCTAATTTCCTGAGCGCAGCTACAAACATAGTCACTGTCTCACCCTCCTCCTGATTACGTTTATAAAATCTGAAACGTTCAGCGATCATCAACAGCTTGGGCGAGAAATGTTCACTTAGTGTTTTAACAATATTGTCATATGTGAACTCTCCTGGCTTCTTGAGCTGTATCAGAGTGTGGAAAATATTAAAAGTCTTTGCGCCCATTACTGTGAGGAAGGTAGCTACCTTTTTCTCCACGCTAATTCCATTGGCCAAGACGAAGAACTCAAAACGCTCTGTGTAGGCGCTCCATTGCTCCACCGTGTCATCAAACGGCCCAATGTTGCCCACAACACCAGCCATTGTAGAAGGAGTTGCCTCGCGTTGTTCTTCCACCACTTGTCTGTTTACAGTAGGCATGGATGAACTTTCCTGTGTCGTATTGTTCTCCGGTGGCACTAGCAGTGCTAAGCTTTCGGTGCTCCCTCCCTCGCTTTCGGCGGCTGAGGCGCTCATTTGGCAATAAAACAATCAACTACGCGAATAACTTGGGAAAAACAAAACGGCTACAAGTACGAACACTACACGTGAGTTCAGACGCATCCTCGTCACCAATTGTCATGTATTTACCTTAGTTCACATTAATAACGAGGAGACAGCCAATGTGTGGTTCTGGTTTGTTTACTGAATACTGAACTGGGCAAGATACAGGAAGTCAGCCCCGAGGGCATCATGGGGTACGGTAACCACATTGGCACACGGTTTAATGCTTAACAGCTAGCGAGCGGAATAATGGCGGACGGTGTTTACAAACTTTGTTAGGGGCGTGGCAAACCTTTACCGGAGGCGTTGCCACCAGCCTGAGGGGAGCGGCCGAGTCTGTTGCTGACGTCATTTGCAGACCATTTCTGAAACAGCCTGTTTTAGCGCACATTTTCTAAAGACTGAGAAAGCAAAAAAAGGAGAGGATGAACTTTTTTCATATCAGGAGGGATTGTAGACAGGCCGGGGATGCATATTATTGATAGAAAACCGCTCTAAAGTGCATTTTGCATAATATGGGACCTTTAATATCTTTTAATAGGAAATCTCACATTTGCCTCAAAGAGTGAATAAATGCCACAATGCAATTTAAAAGGCACTTTCTGCAGTTTCTGTCAAATTCCATCCCCTACCCCCAACCCCCCAAAGGTGGTGGTGGGGGGTCCTCAGAGTTGATCAGAAATACGCAGGGGGTCCGGGACTAAAAAAAAACTAAGAACCACTAAGTAATGAATGCCTGGGCTGCTCATGGGTTCGTCCGCGACCGCGTCACAAAAACACATCATCTGTCATCTGCCGTTCAGCTGCACCGACGTTTTGTGACCAATTTTCAAAAACCAAAGCCATCCGTCGGTTGTGTTCAGGGTCTGTAGGCGATGCGAAGGCACTGCTGACGGCCAGGCTAGAAAGCGATCACCTGTTCTTGAGAGGATATCGGTAACGATGTTTAACAATGTTGATCTATTTTTGAATTTGATTGGTTAAAACCGCCCCCCCCCCCCCCCCCCCCCCCCCCCCCCCCCCCTTCATGAGGACCTGGATCTTAAAGGGGTAGTTTGGAATTTTGGACACAGGAGCTCAAGTCAGCATGTGTTGTTGTTTAAGATTGGAGACGTTTTCAACACATTTCAGTCAGTTCTTCTAGTTGAAGAGTTGGCTGGTGCTAGGCTAGCGCAAGTCAATGGTTTCTGCTAGCCCTGCTGATAAAAACATGTCTTACGCATTCCACGGTACACCCGAGGCAAATAAATTATAACGCCAGACTATTGATGTAAATGTATGTGTTGATAAAATAATGTTACACATAAAACCCAACCTTGCATGGCATTGCATTCTGAGGGACTTGTGTCTCAGCAGCAGCGTTATACTTCCTGGTAGGAGGCTACAGCAGTGGCGGACTGATATCACCGAGGTTAACCGGCAGAAACTAGTCCCTCAAAATGTGACGATTCATGCGATGTGAGGAAATCAGGTCCTATGTCCAAAATTCCGAACTTCCCCTTTAAAGTATAACCCTAACCCTCATTTCTGTTACAATGCCCGCGAAACGATAATGTGTCAGGAGTGTGTGCAAAGTTTGTACTTCCGCAAAGCGTAAAATGCCGCAGCTTCCATGTGAAATGTCCCGGTAATTGGTCACCTGATCATAGCAATTGGTCGGCTGGTCATGGTAATTGGTCACCTGATCATGGTAATTGGTCACCTGGACATGGTAATTGGTCACCTGATCATGGTAATTGGTCACCTGGACATGGTAATTGGTCACGGTTTAACGGGTGAACAGACTAAGGCCACATTAACAAAAAGCCGGGATTTAGAGAAACTAATATTTCCCACCCCTCCTCCGTTGTCAATAATAACGTTGTGCACAAAACATCATTTTCAAAAACGTTGTTTCCATCAACCCGCATAAACAGCCAAACAAACTGTAAACACAGGGGGCGCTCATGTGACGCTAAGCTTTTTCTGGCGCCTCACGTGTTGTTTGAGAACCTAAAAACCCTCGTTTCTCCCGGTTGACACGGCAACACATCACCGGGCGTTTTCCGGAAATCTCCAACTTGGCCCGTGTTTTTTGCGCGGAAATAATCGTTTTCTGTGATAAAAACTGGGTTTTCGTGTCAACGAGAGGCCAAACCGCAGGGAAACATCTGTGTCCTCCCTTTTGTGTAAACGTGGCCTCAACCCATTACATCGGCGTGACGGAATCGAAGGGAATGGATAGACAGAAATCCTGTGAGGATTGCATGGGATTTGATGGAACGATATTATCTGATGCTTACTTTTGGTTGATCTTGATAACCCTCAACTACATCAGTAGAAGCAAGTGATGCGTTTCTGTTGCCCAGACAGACAGACCGACAGAAATGCTTCAATGATCCCTTAGGAAAATTGCACATTTGAAATTGCATAATTGCCCATTTCTACACCTGCCGATCCTGAACCTGGTTGTTGAACAGTTACCATCGGGGCTAGAAAATCACTTGATGGAGCAGTCCATTTACTGTTCTATTATGTTCTGTCCGCAGTCTTGTTGGACCCGCTATGACCTTCCACGTCCGACCCAATCCTGACATGTTGACCGCTGAAGATGTGGCCGGGAAAGCTGGTAGTAGGGGTGTGACCTAATCCAACATGGTGGATAATAGCACTGTTCTTTCTGAGTTTGAGCTCATGTTTGGTGTCATGATGGGTGTTTTACAGTGGCTGAGAAGAACTTTCTGGAATCGGGGACAGGGCCGGAGATTCTACAAGCAGGTGTTGGAGAGCTGGTGGGTAATGATCATGTTAATTAAATGAAGGGGTGTTTAGTGGACGCTTTTGTCCAAAGTGACTTACAATCAGTACATGTGTGGGGGGTTCAACATGTGGACAGTTGGAGGAGGAGGAGGGGGGGATCAAGGGGCTCGAACCGCCGACCCTACGGTGAGTGGTACGACCCGCTCTGTCCACCCTGCTCTACCCCACACTGAGCTACTGCTGCCCCATAATGTCTCATTGCACATTAGCAGTTAGCAGTTTGTCATTTGTCAGCCTGGTTTACACTTCGATGCCTCGACTCACCGGTGAAGGTCCCGCGGGGCGTCAGAGAAGAGAGCCAACCTTCCCCACGCGCCTGCACCGCCACGCCACACGTCATGCTAACGGCCTGCGAGGACGAGAGAGACTCAAGACTCACTTCAGAGTTCCGCTGAACCCTGCATAACATTCAGCCTCTTCCGCCCCTCCCCCGCCCTAAAAAAATACAAAAAACAAAGCCCCAAAAACCCTCCCCTCATGCTCATGTATGTTGTACGTCTTGGCACTTTATAATTGCTCTTTGTAACTTGGCACTTACACCAGAGATGTTGTAGTCTAGCAATGGTTCACCTAGCAATTGGAATGCTTGAAACTTGTTGCTGGTTGACTTTCTTACTGTATTAGCAAGCAATGAAATGTTTCACCTTCTTCTGACAAATGTACTCTTTGTAAGTCGCTTTGGATAAAAAGCAGTAGCTCAGTGTGTAGAGCGGGTGCACAGAGCGGGTCGTCCGCTCACCGTAGTGTCGGCGGTTCGATCCCCTTGATCCCCCATCCTCCTCCTCCTCCTCCTCCTCCAACTGTCCACATGTCGAACCCCCCACATATGTACTGATTGTAAGTCGCTTTGGGATAAAAGCATCTGCTAAACGCCCCCTTTAGCTTTAAAAGCGTCTGCTAAACGCCCCAAATGTAAGATGTTTGTCCTTGCGTCTCCCACCAGAAGCAGCAGGGCGAGGTTCTGCCCTTGGCCACCCGGGTTCCCCAGCGTTCCCGCTGGCAGTTTGGCGTGCTGGTGGCAGTCGCCTGCGCGGGCGCAGTCCTGGCGGCGGCCGGCGCCATCGTCTGCTTCCGGCACCACGCCCACCGCCTGGCCGTCAAGAAGCTGGGGCTGGGGGGCGATGGCGGATCCTTCACGCACCAGGAGTACCAGGTGGGAACCCGAACGCTGTAGGCCCATTGAGAGGAGCCAGGTAGGAAGCAGAAGCCTGTAGGTCCATTGAGAGTACCGGGTAGGGGACCTGAACCTTATAGGCCCGCTGAGAGGAACCAGGGGGGAACCAGAACCCTGTAGGCCCACTGAGAGGAACTAGGGAGGAACCAGAAGCCTGTAGGTCCATTGAGAGGAACCAGGTAGGGGACCTGAACCTTATAGGCCCGCTGAGAGGAACCAGGGGGGAACCAGAAGCCTGTAGGTCCATTGAGAGTACCGGGTAGGGGACCTGAACGTTATAGGCCCGCTGAGAGGAACCAGAACCCCTTAGGCCCACTGAGAGGAACCAGGTGGGAACCAGAACCCTGTAGGCCCACTGAGAGGAACCAGGTGGGAACCAGAACCCTGTAGGTCCATTGAGAGTACCGGGTGGGGACTTGAACCTTAAAGGCCCGCTGAGAGGAACCAGAACCCCTTAGGCCCAATGAGAGGAACCAGTTAGGAACCAGAAACCTGTAGGCCCACTGAGAGGAACCAGGGGGGAACCAGAACCCTGTAGGCCCACTGATAGGAACCAGGTGCGAACCAGAACCCTGTAGGCCCACTGAGAGGAACCAGAACCCTATAGGCCCACTGAGAGACCCAGGTAGGAACTAGAACCCTGTAGGCCCACCGAGAGTCCCAGGTAGGAACCAGAAGCCTATAGGCCCAATGAGAGGAACCAGGTAGGAACCTAAACCCTATAAGCCCACTGAGAGGAACCAGCTGGGAACCAGAACTCTATAGGCCCACTGAGAGGAACCAGAAGTCTATAGGCCCACTGAGAGTCCCAGGTAGGAACTAGAACCCTGTAGGCCCACTGAGAGGAACCAGGTAGGAACTAGAACGCTTTAGGCCCACTGAGAGGAACCAGAACCCTATAGGCCCACTGAGAGTCCCAGGTAGGAACTAGAACGCTTTAGGCCCACTGAGAGGAACCGGGTAGGAACCCGAACCCTGTAGGCCCACTGAGAGAAACCAGGTAGGAACCAGAACCCTATTGGCTCACTGAGAGAACCAGGTAGGAACCAGAACCTGATAAAGAGTGGTTCACTCTCAGAGAACCAGGGGCGGCAGTAGCTCTCTGGGTAGAGCGGGTTGGACAGAGCGGGTCGTCCACTCACCATAGGGCAGGCGGTTCGATCCCCTTGATCCTCCGCGTCCTCCTCCTCCAACTGTCCACATGTCGAACCCCCCACACACATGTGCTGATTGTAAGTCACTTTGGACAAAAGCATCTGCTAAATGCCCCTTTACCCTGAAGAACCAGAAACCAGAACCCTATGAAGACCTACTTTGACCTACCAAAGGACTACAGCGCAGTCGTTCTCCCTCAATACCGCACCACGCTCCGAAATCCTTACCCGCGTCACTCCCTTAAACCCATAAAGACCGGAATACAGGTTGAAAATCCAGAAATTCTCCTTAACGCATAAGTGGTCTGCCCTGAACTACGATGAAAATAAAGGGTAAAGGGGCGTTTAGCAGATGCTTTTGTCCAAAGCGACTTACAATCAGTACAGTTGTGGGGTCCAACATGTGGACAGTTGGAGGAGGAGGGGGATCAAGGGGATCGAACCGCCGACCCTACGGTGAGTGGTACGACCCGCTCTGTCCACCCTGCTCTACCACCACTGAGCTACTGTCGCCCAAGGGTCCAGGGTCAAGGGGTTAAAGGGGGGGCGTTTAGCAGACGCCTTTTTCCAAAGCGACTTACAATCAGTACGTGTGTGTGGGGTTTGACATGTGGACAGTTGGAGGAGGAGGAGGAGGGGGGGATCAAGGGGATCGAACCGCCGACCCTACGGTGAGCGGTATGACCCGCTCTGTGCGCCCCGCTCCACACCCGCTGAAAGCGAACGCCGTTGGCGAGATGACGGTCGATGATGGTTTAACGGTTGACGACGAAGGCCAAACTCCGCCCCCCCTCTCCTCCTCCCCCCCCCCCCCAGGACCTGTGTCACCAACACGTGGCGTCCAAGGGGGCCTTCGGCCGGCTGGAGGCGGCAGCCCTGGGGGCCGTGGGGGGCCCCGCCGGCGCCGCCCCCTCCGGGGGGAAGACCGGAGGAGGAGGAGGGGGAGGAGGAGGAGGGGCGGCGGCGGCGGCGGTCGGGGGAGGAGCCGACACGTCCCGGGTGAGCAGCGTGTCGTCCCAGTTCAGCGACGGTGCCCAGCCCAGCCACGGCTCGCACGGCGGCACGCCATCCTGGTGCGAGGAGCCCGCCCAGGCCAACATGGACATCTCCACGGGTCAAATGATCCTGGTCAGTGTGGACGCGCCGCCGCCGCCCCCCCCCCCCCCCCCCCCCCCCCCCGAGTAAAGCGTCATGCCTGAAAGCCGTCCGTTTGACCGATGGTTCGTGATCCCGGTCAGTGTGGACGCGCCGCGGAGTTAAAGTGATGGTTCAGAGTGAAATTCACCCTGAGGTCATTTACACCAATAGTCATGCTAAATACCCCCTCGGATGCATTTTTAGCGACGGTCAATATTTATCAAGTTTAGGGTTATCAGCCGAAAGACTTTGTATTGGAGTGATGGTACAGCGAGTACATGCCGTCAATGACTCTACTAATAATGCATGGATTGTTACCCAACTTCTTTAGTGTGAGTTTCCATACGGATTACTAGCGAGTAAAAAAAAAGTTTATTGAAATGAAGGCAAAAGTTATATATATATATATATATATATATATGTGTGTTGTCGCCAATCAGTCAAAGCATTTGTCACACCGTAGTGGTGATTACGAGTGGAAACGGAAAAGCCATGTCCAGTGAATGTAGTTAGCGGACCAATCATAGCCAAAGCCGCTGCGTTGGTGTTGTATCACCTCGATGCGCGTCTAGGATTTTTGGGAGGTGCACGTCATGCCCTTGCGTTGGACACAAGGGCATGAGGGGGTAAAGGGTCCGCAACCCCCAAGCGTTGCGTCAATGCGGAAGCATAAATGAAGCATAACCCAGCCTTTAGCATTGTGCCTGAAGGCGTTCTTTTGACCGAGGGTTCATGATCCTGGTCAGTGGACGCGTTGCAGAGTTAGCGTTGTGCCTGAAGGCACTTCATTTGACAGATGGTTCATGAACTCATATGAACTCATGAACTTT